>CM056604.1:38679321-38716233 GCA_029721355.1 Tegillarca granosa
TGTAATTTGGTTTCGATGATGATTTTTAGACATACTGGGTCTCAACTTTAAAGTCAATTTTAGTTATAATTTTGTTTTGCATTTTCAGTCTGACGTTCTTTAGAACGTTTAGCATTTGTATTTGCAATAGTAAATGTCTCATGTGTTGTTGAAGGACAATTTCATGAAAATCTTTCCCCAAATATTTACGACGTGGTTTTGATATTGTGTCGATTGGTAAATCGAGTCTCTGTTATAAAATAGGAAAAATGGACTAAATTTGCTAGATTTGCGTATGTTAAAACGAACTGCTGCAAGAGCCTGTACCCCAAATGTCAAGATGTCCATCAATTAATTTAGCTAAAATAGAATTTAATGTCTGATAACTTCTTTCTACACGAGAGTTTCCAGTAGGGTTGTAAAAACTGGTATTCACATGATGTATTCGAAATTTAGAACTTTTTGACAATCTGGTTTACATTTTCTTTACCATTATCAGTTACTAATTCTAAACAACAAGAATGACGAGGAAATATTTCATTCAATAAAAGACTGGCGATATTTTCAGCTTCTTTAGATTTAACTGCAAAAGCTTCCCCAACCAGTGAGAATACAGATAAAGCTTACAATATATTTGTTACCAGAAAGTGTCTGTGGATGGGGTCCTGGAAGATCTAATTGTACTTTTGCAAATAAGATTCAAACAAGTACAACCTTTCAAATACAGACTGTAAAATTTATAAAGATTTACCAACTCCTAAATGTCTGAATGTAAGAACATGTTTTATTACAATTCCACACAAACTAAACAATAATTTCCTGGCACATTTTAAAGACCAGAGAATTAACTTTATAACATTACTTAAAACATTAAAAAGTTACGTATTATTTTTATTTACAGTCATAAATTCATCAAAATCACGAATACAAATTGTCTTGAAGGAAAATGGCTGACAACACAACAGAGATGTTAACTTCCGAAGATGAAGAAGATTCGCTTCCATTGTCTGTACAGTTGATAGCTGGATTTATAATTATAATGGTAATTTTTACAGCTTTAGTAGGTAATGTGTTAACAATAGCAGCTTTTATTAGAGACAAACAGTTACGTGTTGTATATAATATTTATATTGTTAATCTAGCTATAGCGGACTTGTTGATTGCCTGTGTTAGTATGCCATTTTATGCTGTTTATACATTAACCAGATATAGTTGGCCATTTGGTTATCACTTCTGTAAACTTTATATGGTAATTGACTTTACAATTTGTTTAGAATCCGTTCTAATTGTCATGATTCTTAGTTACGACCGTTTGTTGTTGATTAAACAAGGAACTGTCTATCTACAAAAGGAGACTATTACAAGAGCGTGTGTTAAGATTGCTGTAAGCTGGGTAATAGCGTTCCTTCTGTACAGTCCAGCTATTATTGGCTGGGATTTATGGACCGGCGAAAACACTAACGAAGAGGGAGATTGCGATGTTCAGTTTGCTAATGATTTCGGATTTACAACAGCGACAGCTGTCTGTGAGTTTGTCATACCCTTTTTTGTTATTACAATACTAAATTCAATCTTGTATAAAGAAATCAGAAAAAGACGAAAGATAATATCAAAACCCGACCTTCAAAGAACAGCACAGAAAAAAACTACGTCATCAAAACCAAGAAGCATTTCCGGAAATGACGTCACTGATGAACCACAAAAAATATGTAACATGAAGAAAGAAAACGAAGACAACCAAACGGAAGATCGTTCCAGAAGGCGCGATATAAAAGCCGCTAAATACCTTGCGATTATTGTGATAGTGTTTTTCATCACGTGGTTTCCATATACAATTACCACCATTGTAATATCATTTTGTGAAACATGTGTGAACGAAGATGCTTATGAATTCTTTAATTGGGTATTATGGTGTAAAGCCTCAATCAATCCCTTTCTGTATGCGCTGAACAGCGAAAGATTTCGTAAAAACTTTCAATCAATGATTTGTACAATTTGTCCATTTTGCAAATCGTTAAAAGTTAGACCATCCATAGTTCAGCAAAATGAAACTTTGACAACAAGAACATAATCTCTCTCTCTATCTTTATCTCTCTCTCTCTCTCTCAAACCATCAATTGTAAAAAACTGAAAAATTGTTCTAATATAAACGGCGATGACCTCATTGTAGGTGAAAAGGTTCATTGATATTTCCAGATTACAATGGCATCCTTTTTTCCTTTATATGAAAATTTAAAAAAAATTGGGTCGACATTTTAAGAGAAAAATGAAATGAGAAAAAATGAAACAAATCAAAACTTCATATCGTAATACAGGTAAAACCCACGCAATGTATCAGATCACAAATGAAATTATTTTGATTTAAAGTTTAACGATAGAGTACTTGTTTTCATCAAAGTCGATCTCTCGTATAACTCGTGATATATCATCAAGATCATTATCTTTCAACATAAATAATAAAAAAAACCTGGTTGAACCAGAAAGCAGTCGTAGAATATTAGATGCATTTTATAAATGTTTCAGTGGAGTTTAAAAAAAATACTTTCGAACTTAAACACCTCAATAGTTCAATGACTTGTAAGAAAGAAGAGAAAACCATAATTTTGGTAATAGTAGACCATAGCTGTTGAAGATATTGACAGCCAACAAATTAGAGGTTAACAGCTGATTTTTGTAACATACACGTACTTAAAAATTGCTTGTTGATCAGTTTACAATACAACATATTATACAACATTTAAAACCCACTGTTATCAATTAATTATAAAAACCGTAACAACAATTTTTTCTTGTAAGTGTATCCGTGTCACTTGTCAATAGATTGTCGTGATTTTTATCAAATAAATAAAAAAAAATTACATTGGGAATCACTCTACTCTGTGTTGTATACGGACCTAACGAAAATGTTGAATAAGCTTTAATTTGAGCAAACCAAACTATTTGTTTCGAATAAAAAACATGTTCTTTAAAATGGAATTTCGCCTATCATATACAATATGTAAAATAGTGATTTAAAAGCGATTGTGAAGTCGAACATGCTGAAAATCATCTTAATTAATTCAGAAGTGTACAGAAACCATTTCAATCACACCATTTAATAACTAAATAATTTATATTAACAAAATAGAAAAAAATATTCAAATAATTTAGAATTTGCGAGAAATCATATGTTTTATGCTCAAATTAACACCATTTTGGAAATATGATACATACGTCTTTATAATCTTAGATATACACATGTTCATTCGACGCGTTATACAAAATTTACGTGTTCATTTGACTCGTGATAAATGGGGGTTCATGTAGTCCGTGATATATACGTGGTCATGTGACCCGTGATTAATGGGGGTTCATGTTGTCCGTAATTTTTACGTATTCATGTGACCCGTGATAAAATAGGGTTCAAGTAGTTAGTGAATTATACGTGTTCATGTGACCCGTGATTTATACGTATTTATATGACTAGTGACGCCGATTGTTTTAAAATTACTCATCATGTAAACGTTTTCATGTAATCCGTGAAAAATACTGTTTATGTAACCCGTGAAAAATTCATGCTTATGTAACCAGTGGTATAAACGTGTTTATGTCATCCGTGGTATACGTGTTTTTGCGACCCGTGATATATAAGCGTTTATGTGACCCTCAGTATATACGCGTTCATGTGACTTTGATGTATAAAAGTAAAATACATATGCTGATGTTGATGTCACCTTATAATAATTGAAAAAATATAACAATCGGATAAAAATCTAAGAACACATTTCCCATCGAGATATTAATTTTAATTTTAAAAAACACGTGGAAACTAAGCTTCCCTCTGGCTTCAAAATTAACTTTATTGTACTTGTATTTTAATCAAAAAGATTATTTCTATAAGATTTGTAATACCTATGTTTGCTTAGTTCTCAAATTACTTTGTATATAATTACTAACAAATTACTAAAAATAAATATATAAGCATTGGAAGTATGATGCAGATGATGAAATCTCATCAATTTTAAGTTGTGTAAGGTAAACAATTTATATTAGCAAGGCAAAAGACAAAAAAGTGCTCGACACAGCAATCACGAGGTAGTCGTCGTCGTCGTTAACATTAGTAAAAAAAAATGTTTTAAGAATTTTGAATATATAATGTTGAACTTTTATCATGAACTTTAATATGAAATTTTACCCGTATGTTTATGTGATGACAAATAAAAGATCCTGTAAAAATATTGCTCTTATATATTAAATTGTGACATTTCTTTAATATGTTATGTGAAACATTCTTTTATAGAGAATAGAATTTCTAGAAAGGTTGCAAATTTATAGACTATTCCTAACACATATGATTCTTGCCGTAAGCTTATTGATCATCTGTCAGAGTCTCTAGTTCTCGCAGTGAAAAATCGCATAAGTTTCTCAGAAATCATTAAGTGCGACAAATTATATTTATTGTCAACTTTCTTTCTAGAAATTCCATTTTCTACTGCGATATTCCTAAAGGTGTCGGCCCACTGGAAAACTAATCAGAATTAGAATGGTTGACTGGTTTTGGATATAAAAAGTCAAGATTTTGAAAACATGCTATTGATACTATATATTTATACAAATGTAATTTTAAATAACAACTTAAACTTCGATACATATCATTCATTAACAAAGTTTTTTTATTTATCTAAAAAGTTTTGACTTGTTGTTTTTTGTTTGTATTAAAGCTGTAAGTAGCTTCATGAAACTAAATAAAGTTATTATAAGTTATTTTGCATGGTTCATTTATTTTGGATAAAAAAGCTGCGATTTCAAGAAACTGTCGCGTCAGCTTTGATTTTTTTATTATTATTTAAATCGAGTTTCCGTTCGTCTGTCCTTCCGTCCATCTATTCAATTTCTGCTCCAGACAAAGATTTCCTATTCAAAACTTCAAAGGGCAATAACTCTAAGGAAAATTCACAGACCAACTACCGTAGTATTAACAATATGCATATCTCTTATTCCTGTTGATTCTTTGTACTAAGTTTCAGTTGTGATGAATAGTTTTGGAGAATTATTCCAAACAACTTTTTCAAAAATATAAATCACATTTTAATGACATTCGGTAAAAAGCATCAACAGAGAAAGAACCAATCCACGATGGTTTGTGAATTTTTCTAAGAGCTTTGGTCCCTTTAAGTTTTCAGTGAATTCTTGTGTGGGGTACTTCTTCAAAACTATTCATCACATCTTAGTGACATTTAGGACAAAGCATTAACAAGGACAGGAAATGTGCATATCGTTAATCCAAGTTGATTCCAGAATTTTCCTAATCCTAAACAATTTTCAATAGGAATTCTTGCCCAGAGTAATTCTCCAAAACTGTTTAACATAACTAAATGAAACTTGGCACAAGGTATTAACAGGGATAGGGTATGTGCATACTTTTAACACAAGTTGGGATGTTGATTTGTCTTGTAGTTATGGTCTCTGAATTTTCATTTAATTTTCAATAGAAAATTCCTTTACAGAGTAAAGTAATTCATGACAGCTTAAACAAAACCGGCATCAAACATCAACAGGCACAGGAGTGCATATCTGAATCCGAGTAAATTTTAGGAGTTATAGCCCCTAAAAGTTTTCAATAATTTTTCGTCTAGAGTACTTCTTCAAAACATTTCATTGCATTTTCATGAAACTTAATACATGGAATTAACAGGGACAAAAGATGTGCGTATCATTGGTGCGTATCATTGGATTGTGAATTTTCTTAGTGTTATGACCCCTTTAAGTTGTCAATGGAAAATTTTTGTTCTGATTACTATTTATCTTAACTTATTGAAACTTGATACAAGGCATCAACGTATAAGAGCCTATATTAACACAAGTTGTGATATGATTTTTTTTTTTGAGTTATGATCTTTTGAATTTTCAGTCGAAAATTCTTTTGCAGGGAAATTCGCTAAAATTATTCAATTTAATATTAAGCATTACAGGTACAGCAGATGTATATATCATTAATCCAAGCTGGTTTGTAAATTTCCTTAGAATTATGGGTGGGGGATATTAATTCACTGAATTTTCTTGTTTATCTATTTTAAAATTGATTTCTTCTTTTTTTAGTACAGTTTTTTCTGTATTTATGGGAATTTAGATGATTTTAAAACTTTTGGTAATTTTTTTTTATAAAAGAAGGCAAAAAACGCACTTTCATGAGAAAATCAAGATTCGAAGATGTCTCGTGATTGTATTTCATATAAAAACTGTTCACGCCACAAACCATTCGTACATGATAAAGTAAAATGTCAACTCATTTTATTCCAAAATCAGTTTTAAATTCTTGTTAAAACAATTTCGCTTATTTGTTTGTTGTTACATCAAAACAACTTTTGTCATTGGTTCTCTCTTTTTTGCATTAAAATGGAAAGATAATAAGAAACAATTAGACACCATTAACAATATTATTTACACCCATTACTCAGGTGTGTACTCAAAAGAAAGGTGAAGACGTCACTTGAACCACTCTTTGAAATGCAATTTTCTGAGAACTTGAAGCCTCACGAGTAGTACTTTACTTTAAGGAAAACTTCGTGTTGGTGATTCTGGAACCTGATAAGATTGGTGAAAATGTCCAAGCTTATCACAGCCCTTAAAACGTTTTATGGCCGCCATCACAATATTGTTGATAAGTATAAAGTCACTGAATCAAACACATACTGGATATATTTGACTTGCATAGTTCCATCTTCCTTTCATTCTCAAATATGACTATGCTCTTGACGGGTGTAGCTAGCTAGACAGGAGGTGCTTACCTTTTCGGAACACATGGTCTCACCTTCTTGATGGAAGTGTAAAACTAAATCGGCCTGTTTTCAATGTTTTAAATTTGTTTTTTGGGGATTGTGGTTTGGACATGGATTGGTATGTTTGTGTTTTATTATTACATTGCCATGGAATAACAAATTACATTTTTTGGCGATACAGTAAAAAGGTTTTTTGGTCAGGTAGGTAATATATATATAGGTAACCATCGACTGATGGTTTTGCCAGGTTAAGGCTAGGATGTCCGATTTGCTACCGGTATGCATTAAACATTTTTATATACGATGCAAATTTTGAAAAATGAAACCTCACCACATAATTAGTAATTATTGTAAGTTGTCTATCTGTAATTTAACATTGTTAATTCAGGCTATTTTGCTATGAGTATTCTACAGAAGTCTCTTTATTTGCCAATATTGAAAAAAACACCTTTATCACATTAAAATCATGCACATATATTCTAAGAGAATGCTACTTCGTATAACCTACTGCTCAAATTTTTGTAGCTATACCAGAAATTAATAAGAGTTATCCTTCTTTAGATATACTAGTATATTGAAAATGGTTTTAATGTATTAGTATGGATATACAAATTTCACAAATACATGTATGTGAATTTTTTTGTAAATATATTCCTGTGACATGGTTAACCTTAAAACATAACTATCAGTCATTTGATTCTAGCAATTAATGCAATAAATAATTAATACATCTAACGAAAATCAAAGAAAAAGGGAATTTAAAAAAAAAAAAAAAAAAAAAAAAAAAAAAAAAAAAAAAAAAACAAAAAAAAAAAAACAAAACAAAACAAAACAAAATCCGTTAGAAACTTGATAATCGACTGATTGTTTTGCCCGGAGTAGGGCTAGGATGTCTGGTATACTACATTAGTACGGTATACATACAACGCAATTTTTTCATAATGCTATTTACAATATTTAATTTTGTTTACACGAGGACATTATATAAATAGTCATTATGTCCTTAAACAAAACATCACGAGCTTAGACACTGTGATATTAAAGAGAACACGAATGCCCTTGGTTTAATTGTCAGTCTTTTAGGTTTTTTCAAACTAAACTTTTGACTAGTTGTATCTTAAATAAGATAATCAACAGTAATATAAAATGGTCCTCCATGGAAAACAATTATTCACTTGAAGTAAAAGTGCTGATAGTTTAATATTTTTAACTGTTAAAATGATGAAAAATTCCACAACGAGGTTTGATTTACATCAACATTACATCAGACAAAACAGTGCATATCGGACATAAATATATCTATCACCGGCATAGCAAATAGCATCAAACACAGAACAAAATTGTTATTAGATAAAAATGCTGAAAAATATACAATTATAGAATATTGTTCGTCGAAGCATAATAAGAAACAAAATCGTTGTCTTTCTGTTTAAACATTTCTTGTATTCAATACAATTCTTAAAAAATGAAACCTCACCACATAATTAGTGATTATTGTAATTTGTCTATCTGTATTTTACCATGGTTAAATCTGGCTATTTTGCTATGAGTATTCTGAAAAAAGTCTCTTTATCTGTCAGTATTTAAAAACCTTTATCACATTAACAGCATGCACATATATTCTAAGAGAATAAACTACTCCTTCGTATAAACTACTGCTTAAATACCAGATGTTAATAAGAGTTACCCTTCTTTAGATATGTATTGAAATATATATATTCAACATTTTGCATACATTTTTGTAAATATATCCCTGTGACATGGTTCACCTTAAACATAACTATCTGTCATTTGATTCTAACAATTAATGTAATAAATGATTAATAAAATTAATAAATTTACTGAGATTCTAATAAAATGAATTTTTAGACATAATATAATAAGTTTTACTCCACCAACAGATCTGTATAGTTAGAAACAAAATTTAAAAAATAAATCAAAATAAATGTCCATATTACCTACAGTGTGGTCAGAATTTAATAAGGTTTTTATGAAGTCTTGTGTAATTATATCGATTTATTTATAAAATTTATAAATGCTTTGGTTGTGTATGGTCAGCTACTTTTTTAAAAGGACATATGCTTCTACTGCAATTAATTAATTATAAACCACACCAAAGCATTGTGTATAAACCTGGCTCTATGAGTCCTGAGAACGACATGCCATCCTCTTTCTCCCGAGTTGTAAAAACAGAAAACAAAGCAGGTAAATAATAACTTCAAAAGTAAGTTTGTAAAAATCAGTTGAAACAAAATTCTTCAAGGAAACCTCTGTTACAAGGTATTGAAAACAAAATTTTAGTAAAGATTCAGTAATGTTGGACCAGACTATACTGTTATTCCAGTACAAAAATCTCGATTGATTTTCGAAAAGAATTTGGAATATGACCGATTGCATTTTATGTTAATAAAGTGCATTATATATTATGAATGTAACAGATTGTTGTGGTTGGTTCCACAGGGTAACTTACATACTGGAGATGGTCTTAAACTGTACGAATAGACTACTGTGTTAACATAGATAAGTAAGAAATAACCTTTTATAAACCGTTTCCTTTTATGTTTTGTCATAAGACAAATTGACTGAAATGGAGCCTTTTACCAGATAATATTTAAAGATTATAGATTTGGTATGGTCAAGAATTTTAATCATGAGTTAATTTGAAATGGCTACATGAAGAACAAAAAAAAAAAAAAAAAAATAAAAAAAAAAAAAAAAAAATAAATAAATAAATAAATAAAAAAATAATAATAATAATTATAATTATTTGCATTTTGCAAGATGAGTAACCGGAAAATTTATTTTACAGTGCTACTATGCATATACAATACTAAAACGCCTTTTTAAGCTCCTATCTCCGACTAATAACGCAAAGATACATTATGAGCATTAGTGATGGAGTTTTATTATTTGTAATGTATTGATAAAAACCAATATAAAACTGAGATATATTACTTAAATTACCAATACATCTGTCATACGATATGATTCAGATGATAATCGTTAACAGATAGGGGGGTTAATTTTCATATTAACGTTATAACATCAGATATATACGTAGACAAAATAAAAATATCTGGCAATGAACGAACTAAAATTGTCTGTACCAATTAATAATAACTGTATTCTAATAAATACGAAGAGTGTTGTTACATAATAATATAATTTGTTACTGTTTTATCAATAAATTTGTAACTGTTTTATCAATTCTATTCGGAATGTAAAGGATCAAGTAAAAACCCTAAAACATTTGTTTTCTAACATTTATTTTCAGAGTTGACTTAAATTCGTTCACAGACATCATTTGAACATATGACACTTGAAGCTACATGACAATTTAATATTTAAAATGCCACAATTCTGTCATTCGTGTACAAAGTTTTATTTCTTTAAATAAAATGTTTGAAAAAAATTTGCCAATTTGCCATGTGCAGATATTTTAGTACTTTTTTTAAAAATCTTTTTATTGGCTTTTTTGTACTTTACACAAAATTTAACAATAGTCACATATCACATTTGATAACAGAAATGCAAAAAGTTCAAATACATTTGTTTTCACCATCACGGTCTTTCACTTGGGCACAAATATGTGTTTATAGGTAAATACTATTAAATTTTTTTGATAAATCTAATGAAAAGGGTTTGTTCTTATCAGTTTTTGAAAAATAATAAAGTGTTTAGGTGTTTTTTTGTAGAATGGTAGAGAAATATTTTGGGAACAATTCATTCTTTTTCTTGGCACAAAAAACAAGTTTCAAAATGGTGAGTTTTCTTTGTAAAATCTTTATGAAAGTTTCAAAACGAATTGAAGGAGCTGAAGCAAAATTGTTAAAACTGTGAATATAGTATTTACCTAACAGTACACAAAAGTTTAAAGGATAACAAGATATGTCATAAAAACCAAAAATAATATCTTTTACAAGTTATACTGTCTATGTAACATATTTCTAAAGAGATTAACCATGATTTGAATTGATTCCAGAACACAACAATTTGTGGACAGAGAAAGAATTTGTGTTGTAATGTTTCTTCAACATTAAGTAAACACTTTCTACAAAGAGGAGAAGACTTAATTTTCATTTTAAATAAAAGTGCATCATGTGCTAGAAAACCATGAATAAGTTTGAACTGAAAAGATTGTAGTTTTGTTTCTAATGAACAATTAAATGGTAAAGTAAAAATGTTTCTGAAAATTCTTTCATTAAATTCTTTCTCAATAATATTTGACCAATTTTCTAATACATGTTGGAGATTCATACCTACTTTCTGTTAAGCCCCAATATTAATCTTTACATGAAATCTTGGCAACGGGGAGATTTTTGTTATTATAATTTACTGTCAAAACATCCCTGTTGACAACATTTCTTTTATGTGTTCTACAAAAGGTTTTCCATGAATATAGTATTGCAGATCTTATACTGTAATATTGAAGAAAAGATATTTTAAAACCAAGCTTCAGCTCTAGTTCATCAAGCTGTAAAAATTCCCCTTTTTCATCAAGAATGTCATTTTAAAAGTAGATTCCTTTGATTTACCAGTCTTTAAAAAATATTAGTTTGTTGGTTGTACAGATAGCATCATTAAACCATAGACTTTCTTTGAAGACATTTATTTCTTTATTAAAAGTTTTGAATTTATACCAATAAGAAAAAAATTTCTTGATAAAAAAGAGTAAAATTGAAAAAAAACACTTATTTTATAACATTTAGTGTGAAAAATATCTTTAATTTTAACATTACTTAAATATTGCTGCAGAGGATACTTATATTTTGAATTGTTGTCATTTAAAAGATGTTTTATCCATCCTAACTTTAGTGACATAATTTGATTTTCAAAATCTGGAATTTTTAGCTCACCTGACCGAAAGGTCATGTGAGCTTATGGCATGGCGCGGCGTGTGTATGTGCGTGCGTGCGTGCGTGTGTGCGTGCGTAGTTATCACCTATTTTCGACTTCTCCTCCAAAACTGCTCGACAGATTCCAATGATACTTGGTCAGAAGCATATATGGGCCGGTGCAATTCAGATTTGTTCATGGCGTTGCCATGGCTACCAAAACTAGGTCACTGTGACCTAGGGGTCTAAAAATCTTTAAAAATCTTCTTCTTCGAAACCAATGATGGGAGAAAAAATCTGATGTGATATTTGGCTTCTCTAGGGTCTTAAGCCTATAGTTTGTTCATTTCGTGAAATTTGGGTGAAAAATGGGTTTCGCGTTTTTGCGTTTAATTTTAAAAATTTCGTAAAATGGCTTTAAATTGTTATAACTTGACTACTTGAGCAGATAATGACATGGGGTTTTCAGTTTTGACTTTTTCTTAAAATAACCTTAAAATGGGGTCAAGGTCAAAGTTCAAGGTCATGACCTAGTTTGTAATTTTGCAGTTTTAGGCTATTTTCTTCAAAAAAATTTAAAGATATATAATATCAAAACATTGTGAAAATGTTCAGAATGACAAAATTCAAAAAGATACAAAGTTTCGTAACTATATGATAATGCATATAGGAGTTGTTGCCCCTGAAATGTTATTTTTTGCTTATAAAAACTAAAATTGCGCATTAGCTCGAAAACTATTAACTTTTTGCATAGGCATATATATCAGAATATTGTAGGTATTGACATGACGATCATTTTGATATATGACTCAAGGTCATACATTCAAAGGTCAAGGTCATAGATGCATAAAAAGACTCAGATTGTTAATTATCTTGAAAACTGTTAACTTTTTCATAGGCATATATATTAGAATATTGTAAAGATGGACATGACGATCATTTTGATATATGACTCAAGGTCATACATTCAAAGGTCAAGGTCATAGATGCATAAAAAGACTCAGATTGTTAATTATCTTGAAAACTGTTAACTTTTTCATAGGCATATATATTAGAATATTGTAAAGATGGACATGACGATCATTTTGATATATGACTCGAGGTCATACATTCAAAGGTCAAAGTCATAGGTGCATAAAAATCCTCAAATTGTTAATTATCTTTGAAACTATTAACTTTTTGTATAGACATATATATTTGAATATTGTAGGCATTGACACGACGATCATTTTGATATATGACTCAAGGTCATACGTTCAAAGGTCAAGGTCATAGGTGCATAAAAAGACTCAAATTGTTAATTATCTTGAAAACTGTTAACTTTTTGCATAGGCATATATATTAGAATATTTTAGGTATTGACATGACAATCATTTTGATATATGACTCAAGGTCATACGTTCAAAGGTCAAGGTCATAGGTGCATAAAAAGACTGAAATTGTTAATAATCTTGAAAACTGTTAACTTTTTGCATAGGCATATATATTAGAATATTTTAGGTATTGACATGACAATCATTTTGATATATGTCTCAAGGTCATATGTTCAAAGGTCAAAGTCATAGGTGCATAAAAAGCCTGATATTGTTAATTATCTTAAAAACTGTTAACTTTTTGCATAGGCATATATATTAGAATATTTTAGGTATTGACATGACAATCATTTTGATATATGACTCAAGGTCATACGTTCAAAGGTCAAGATCATAGGTGCATAAAAAGACTGAAATTGTTAATAATCTTGAAAACTGTTAACTTTTTGCATAGGCATATATATTAGAATATTTTAGGTATTGACATGACAATCATTTTGATATATGACTCAAGGTCATATGTTCAAAGGTCAAAGTCATAGGTGCATAAAAAGCCTGATATTGTTAATTATCTTGGAAACTATTGACTTTTTGTATAGACATATATATCAGTATATTGTAGGTATTGACATGACAATCATTTTGATATATGACTCAAGGTCATATGTTCAAAGGCCAAGGTCATAGATGCATAAAAAGACTCAAATTGTTAATTATCTTGAAAACTGTTAACTTTTTGCATAGGCATATATATTAGAATATTGTAAAGATGAACATGACAATCATTTTGATATATGACTCAAGGTCATATGTTCAAGGGTCAAGGTCATAGGTGCATAAAAAGCCTGAAATTGTTAATTATCTTGGAAACTTTTAACTTTTGTAAAGACATATATATCAGAATATTGTAGGTATTGACAAGACGATCATTTTGATATATGACTCAAGGTCATACATTCAAAGGTCAAGGTCATAGGTGCATAAAAAGCCTGAAATTGTTAATGATCTTGGAAACTATTAACTTTTTGTATAGACATATATATCAGAATATTGTAGGTATTGACATGACAATCATTTTGATATATGACTCAAGGTCATATGTTCAAAGGTCAAGGTCATAGGTGCATAAAAAGACTGAAATTGTTAATTATCTTGGAAACTATTTAACCTTTTGTATAGGCATGTATATTAGAATATTGTATGTATTTTTGCCAATGATTTTGGCCATATCCTCAGTTGAGCGTTAAGGCCCATGGGCCTCTTGTTAAACCCCCACTTTTTATACAGTAGAACCTCGATAACTCAAACTTCGATATCTCGAATACCACAGAAAACTCGAAGTCTTTATTTTGTCCCAACCTGTTTTCTTCATAAACTATATTAGAAAAACTTCGATGACTCAAACTTCTATAACTCGAATACCACCGATAACTCGAAGTAAAAATTTGGTCCGTAATTTAAAAATCTATAAAAAAACTAACTTCAAAAACTCGAATTTTTTTCTAACCATGCGTGATCAATGGCCCGTTAAATAACACGATCAAAGGAAATCACAGAAATTATAAGTAATTAGGCCATCGTTATATTAGAGAAGTGAATAGAGTAGTTCTGGTTATCTAACCGTTATAATTAGTATCAATTAACGGATTCAGTACCGTTACGTTTAACAGGTACGCTAATCCCCATACCCGAGTAGTCTGCCTCTTTCGATTACAGTTCATTTTTTGACTTAATTTTAGTGCTTTGTAAAACTATTAACCATCTGTTTGTATTTTTAAACAAATATAATAATAAAGTATTGCTTATATACATGTTCATATATCTGTTTTCCGATTCTGTTTTTTTTTTCGTATACATCGTGAGTTTAAAATAAAAGAACATGTTTTAATATTTTTGCTGTCGATATCAATTCTTTAATAGATTTATTATTTTTTTTATTTCGAAAGTATCTATATAGTATTTAGTTTTTTCCCTATTGTATTACATTCGAGTAACTGTAACTATTTACAACATCAAAGATTTCTGAAGATGACGTCATCCTTCAACTTTTATAACTCGAACACCCCGATAACTCGAAGTCATCACCGAAGTCCCGTGCACTTCGAGTTATCGAAGTTCTACTGTATTTTGAATTGCAACATTGTGTTTTATTTTTGGGATTTCATTATTCCAAATGAATTTGTTTATCTCTTTTTGAACATTTTTCACGCACATTTTGGAGCAAGAAGTAACGGAAAGAGGATAAACAAATTTGGATAAAGCCAGAAATTTAAGAATTAACACTTTTCCAATTAGGCTAAGATTTCGCATTTTCCACAGATTTAAGGTTGCTTTTAGATCATCAAGTTTGGAACTGTAATTTTTTGCAGCTACATTTTGTTCATTTTCTGTACAAAACCATATGCCAAGTGTAAAAAATTCAAATGAAGTCCACTTAGCAGGTAATATTCCAGCTTTATAATATCGACAAGATCCTACCGATATAGCTCCAGTTTTATCTAAGTTAATTTTTAGGCCGGAACAATGTTTGAAAGTTTCAAAAGAATTTAAAGCTTCAAAACCAGAAAATTCATTATGTGAAAAACAAGTTGTATCATCAGCTAGAAGACTGAGTTTCAATTCCAGATCTCCAAATTTTATGCCTTTAATGTTGTTATTGTTTCTTATTGAAATAGCTAGAGTTTCAATAACTAATATAAAAAGGTAAGGGGACAGTGGACACCCTTGTCTTACACCTCTAGTTATTGGAAAGAACTCTGATGAATAAACATTATTTACAATACAACTACTAATATCTGTATAAAAAATTTTTAATCCATTTTCTAAAGTCATCATCAAAACCAAATTTTCTAAGTACCTCATCCATGTATTTCCATTCAACAGTATCGAAAGCTTTTTTAAAGTCCACCAAAAGAATCATTCCTGGAATATTATTCAACTTAGTTAAACTTATCAAATCTGATATGGTTCTAATATTTTCCCCAATAAACCTATTTTTTACATAACCTTTTTGATCTGGGTCAATTATTTTGGGCAATATATTTTTTAAGTGTTTTGCAATAATTTTAGTTGCTAATTTTTAGTCAAAATTTAAAGTGAAATAGGTCTCCAGTTTTTAAGAAAGTTTCTGTCTTTTTTTGGTATTAGAGTTATGACCCCCTTTTTTGATCTGTTGACAAGTGTCCTACCTCAAAGGCTGAATTTAAGCTGTCTAACACTGATTCCGATATCTCTTCCCAAAAATATTTATAAAATTCATAAGTGAATCCATCACATCCTGGTGATTTATTTGGTTGAAATGTTTTCAAAATATCTAAACATTCTTGGTTTGTTATCAAGCCATTGCATGAAATTTTTTCAGTTTGACTAATTTGAGGTATATTTTAATTTTCTAAGAAGAATTTATCACTTTTTTGATATTCATCATATTTAAGAGAAGAAGTATAAAGATTTTGATAAAATTTCTTTTCTTCGCTCAAGATATCATTTGGATCAAATAATACTTTGTCTTCAACTTTTAACTGATCTATGACTTTATTTTTGAAATTTCTCTTTTCCAACGAAAGAAAGTATTTTGTTGACTTCTCTCCATTTTTACACCACCTAGCTTGAGAACGAATCATGTTTCCCCTGGTTTGTATTTCGTTAATAGTTTCAATTTTTTGTTTAACTATTTTTAATTTGTTTAAATTTTCATCAGTAGGAAAATCAATGGTTTGTTTAGTTAATTTATCTAGTTCTGATTTTAATGCTATTTCTTCTTTTCTATTGTTTCTTGCTTTTAATTTAGAATATTTCACTATAAATCCCCTTAATTCACACTTAATTGTGTCCCATTTTAACTGTTTATTATCCAAATTTTCATACTTGAGCTTTAATGCATCTATTTCCTTTTTTATTTCATCAATAAAAACAATGTCTTCCAAAAGAGAGGAATTGAATTTTCAAAAACCTGGACCCCTTTTCATTGCTAAATAACCTTTCAACTTGACTTCAATAATGCTGTGGTCTGATTTGATTGATGGATGAATATAGGAAAATGCAAACTGACTAAGAAAGGAAGGAATGAGCCAAAAGTCCAATCTTGAGAATATTAATGGGTTTTTTGATATATAGGTGTAGAGCCTTTTTTCTGGATTAAGAAATCTCCATATATCTATCATGTTGTATTCTTGCATATATCCTTTTAATTTGTTTCTATACTCTGACACTGGCTCATTCCTACCTCCCTTTTTATTTTAGTACTTTTTTGTTAAAATGTAAAACTTTGCACATGAAAATACGTAATTTTATTTGGACTTCCTTGTACAATGCGCATGCGTTATTTAAACATACTAATGGCGTCAATGAACTATAGCCTTTTAAATATTACCGACTGATATTGTAATTTTATTTTTAAACACTGGCTTGTCGCCTTATAACATAAAATAATTCTTCGGAGCTGCAAAGTGTGTTATTTTACTAGGCATTCTTAAAACATATTTATTCCGTACGACATTTTGACACATTCCGCACGATAACCAGAGAATAGCATTTATAAGTATTATTTATCAAATTACAGCTGATTATCTCAACTTAACTTTCTTGATTGTTATAGCAGGGGGAATTCCATGTACTAACTGATAATGTTTGAATCAATGACAGACTAAACAGATAGTTCTACAGCGGTAGATAGAATTTGATAACCTGTTTATGTAATTCGTCATAACAAGTTTTTGTTAGAATATTTTTTCCATAATGCGTTTTCTTACCTAATGTGAAAGTCCAGTGAACGTTAAAGATTAAGTTTTATAAATAACGTATATTAATTCTCTTTCAAGTTTCTAGGTTTTTCTAGAAGTTTTTTACTTCTGAAGAGAGGTTTACTTTTTACGGAAGGGCATAAGCGCCACTTAAAAATAATTAATCACGAAATCACGCATTTTTAACGAAATAATGCTATATGATTATTGCGAAATAACACAAAAACATTTTGTGAATTGTTGAGCTGTTTATATTTTTGTTTTTTATCGCCTAATTTATGTTTTATAATAAAAACATTTTTTTTAATTTAAGTTGGTTTTTATACAACATTTTTCAAATAGTATTTATGCGTTTTTTTCTGGTGCTATTGCACTACAAATATTTTTTACTTGGCGCTGACGGGCTTCCGTAATATTCAGGGAAAACCTACAAATTTGTTTTCTATATCAGATGTACATTTAATGTCAGACTGATAAACATTCAGATACATATATAACTCTAAAGATGTTTTATATCTTAAATACTACAGTACTATAACAACGATTAGAAAATCGATATATACAGGCTGTATTTCACACAAATCATCATTTTTAACATAAGTTATGTTTTTTTTCACCAAAGCTGTTCTTATCACATATATTCGCTACAACGTTCAGAAAAAAGTACTTTATAACTGTATGGATAAAGTAGGCTCAAACAAATTTCTAAGATTGGTGAGAATATATGAAAATTTTATTAACTATATTGTTTAAGAAGAAGCGTATCTACCATTTTCTATTTCTTAAAATGTTTCAAAACAAGGCAATTAAAGATAACAACAATTAAGACACATTTTATAGATGGTTTGTTATTTTTTAATAAAACCAAGTGCATTTGTCAATTTGGAATTTTAAATTCAGTGGTTTTAAATGTTTTTATATTGTCATGTTTTCTTGTTATCATCGTTTTGTTTTTACGTATTACTATCTAATTACAAAGTATGAAGCTATTGATTGTTTATCGCTTTATTCCACTATATTGGATCTACATGTAAAGTGTAGATATTATGAAAAAGCTGATTTTAATTTTTTTCAGACAATACCACTGCGTACTATTTTGTAAATCATTCAATGCCTGTCCGAAGCTGGGAGTTTTTAAATCAGTTGTTTAAATGTCACTTGGTTTAATAATAACATTCCTTATTGCTTAAGCTAAATTGCCAAGTCCGTGCTTTTCAGAAACATTCCTGTCAATTACCTTTTCAATCCCGTGTACCAATCAACGTTGTTTTGAAAATAAAACGCTTATTAAATAACTTTAGTCATTTCAGTAATATGATGGTCAATTCAGAGGCTATACCAATGACAAGGTTCTCTATCAAGGGAGTAATTATTATTTACGATTTCTGATTAAATATCTGCTACAGATCTGAAAGATAGCTTGTTACGCCAAAATTGACATATTTCTATTATCTGCATACTTTCTTACAGTTTATTTTTACTAAATTGATTTGTAACAAAGCATTGACCTTGTATAGCTTATTGACTGGCAGTATCACGAAAGAAATAATTGTTATATCGACAGAATTTGATTCTAATTGGTAAGTAATCTATAGGATCAATTGGTTTTTTATCTGTAAAATGTGTATAAAGCGGGACAGGGTATAAAATGTATTGAATATGAAAGGATTGCGCGCGCACAGAAAAAAGGATTTAAAAAATCCCTGATAAAAGATTACCGATTCAGGTCTAGAGAAAACTGTTTTGTCGGTATGTGCATTACATAGTATACAACACACACACACACACACACACATACACACACACACACACACGAGGAAGAACATAAATAGTTAAAATATAGAACACCGTATCATACTTTACACGTGCTTTTAACCCTGATAAACATTGCACAATCTATAAAACAATTCTTGTGAATCAGTGAAGTCAGTCAAAAACAAACACTATGAAAACGCTATGCATGTTTGAACTATGCACAACATAACGACTTTAATCTAAATTCATATAATTTTATTTTGTATGACAAAAAATATATAACCACTTATTATTATACATAAATAGCCTTTAGTAAACTCAGTAAGGTTGTATCATTTACAGTATTATTCTTTACGGTCTGCTACAGACGGTCTTAATAATATGAATTACAATCTATCAATTTAATGTCTTAATATTGTTTTCGTTAGCTTATTTAGAAAGTTCAAACTATTAACAAAATTTTGTTTCGTATTTATCATATGATTAACGACACATTGTCTACATTTTCAGTGCAAGTACTAACAAAAATTTTTAATACTAGCAGGTAGAGTAATATTAAAAAAACAATTGCAAATTAAAAAAATAATTAAAAAAATAATAATAAACGGACGAGAAAATATATAATGTTATATGTGGATATTAAATGCCTTTTATAGTAGCAATAGCTCACTAAAATTTACCATTCAAGTATTTAAAGAGTTTAACTTATTTCCAAGTTCTTTATTAATGTAATAAATAAATACAATTATTATAGAAATAATATAACATATAACATGTAATATATATATATATATATATATATATATATATATATATATATATATATATATATATATATATATATATATATATATATACAATTTTGCACAATAGTGGACAACTGTTCATATAGCAATAGTATATATTATTAAATTACATCCAGGGGAGTGGCCACTTTTAACTCAGAATATTTAGTCTTTATAATAACATATAAGACTTTACCGAGTTTTGTTCACACTGGCGTTTCATTATCATTAAAAACCTTCTCAAAAAACAAAACCACTTTGGACCATTTAAAAACATAGCCCTTTTGATATAATGAAATATATAATGAAACTCACCACTCTCTTCATTTAAATAACATTCATTTAAGTATATTTTCATTTGCCTTGTGAAATTCCCATAGCTGCAAGCTTGAGAGCCGTTGTAATTATTAGTGACAATGAATGCCAAAAAATTTTGTCACTCTGTGTATGAATACATATAAAATGCAATACACAATCCGGAACTACATTATCGTAGGTAAACAAACATGACTGTCACGTCACATTTGTTTACATTCGAGATGAGACTGAAAAACACATTTACGAGATATTACAAAGTAAAATCAAAGAAATTGATAAAATAATATTTTGATAACATTTATAGGCACCTGGCTGATATTCACCGTAATATTGACATATTGAGAGACAGAGTGGTGTTTTTGATGGCCTGTTGAAAGAACAGACAACAACAGATCAGTCAAAACCCTCAAACCACAAAAAAATTTTGAACAATCGGATCTTTAAAAAATTCTTCCTACCTTGACAAAGCTGCTATATACCCTATTATTTTGAGACAATGTGTAATGGTACAACTTGTCAATCAATATTGTGTCTCGCGGGATGTAAATTTCAAGTGATGTAAATTTCAAATGGAATTAGATTCACGCATGTATGCCACATCCAGTGAAAATTGTCCGTTGTACATGCTGTGTTTGTTGATCGGAAAAACTGAAAATCATCTACATGCTTTTAATCAATTTACAAGGAATACAATAGCAACTCCTCAAAAGTACCTCATGGTTTAAGTACTACACAACTCCTTGCTAACCTTAAAACAGTAATTTTCTAAACTTTGAGAGATATTTGCACCACACCAGGCGTAAAAAATAAGTATACTTCTCACTCCTTTGCTGTCTACATTTGAATGATACCGATTATGAAGCTCGGCACATTATGTAAGAGTGAATCTCAACCTAACAATGTCGACATTCCAGAAAAAAAATCTTGGTAAATCCATGTCTACTTACATATCACAGATTCGAAACCAACATGCTTGGCCATTGAAAATTATCCTCAGCTACAGTACCCCCCTTCCCTTTTCAGATTCACAAATTTCACTTCCGACATTTAGCCAGCAATTTTTTACTCCAAACTTCTTTGTAAATTGAAATGGTGCCACACAGGTGCACCTGATTTTCGACTGAAATATAGTCCACAAATAACAACACATTTATCGTTGATATTCATTTTTTATACATATTATTTATATCTAATATTCTAAAAAAAATTCATTATGTTAATGAAAAATCGAGAAAACACCATCAAAATACCTGATAACACTATAATTTTTCAAACCAAAACTCCCCGTTGTTACCCCAAATTAAAAATATTGCGGATTAATAATGTGTCGTTCTCGGTCTTAAATTCAGCTGTTGCGTCTACTGGACTCCCCCGATGTGCATGTGTTATAGATGGGATTTTTTTTTCTTAAAATAAATGAAAATTTTTTTTAAAAATATTTAACGAAAATATAACAATTGAACTGTTTTAAAATGGTATTCATTGTCAGTATGAAAGGTAACAACTTTGCAAGCAAACTTGTCATAACGCGCTAACGCGCTTTATCCCTATTGCTTGCAAAGTTGTTACCTTCATACTGACAATGAATACCATTTTAAAACAGTTCAATTGTAATAAAATTTGTGACAAACAGATCAAGTATTTCTGTTGCTTTCTGCAGCACTATTTATTACACTTGCAGGATTCTGTATTGGGTATGGGTCCAACGTGGTTTTTCTCTTGTTTTCCATTTGAAAATGCAAAGGGTTTTTTAAAAACTATACCATGGTACACAACGCACAGATATATAGATTGCACAAACTATATGCATTATACAATGTTTACCCAGTACAGTATGAAGACAAAGTATCTTCATTCTGACACCCAAGAAACCGTTTTTTAAACCACTGATTAGAACTGACTTTGCACAAGACATGAGGAACATTGAGAGTATAATAGTTTTGTTTTTGGTTCAAGTAACAACAAATTGTTTCAAAAAGAAATGAATATTGTGCCGGAATACTTGGGTCATCATACTTCTGCTAATTTGACTAATATAATATGATTGATGGTATAGTTTTTCAGTTCCGTAGGTACAAAAATGTCGAGGGTGGAAGGAGTAAAGTAGAGACAAGCATAGTTTTATCTGCAGTTGTATCTATTTTGTTAACTACATGACGGTACACCTGTTCAGTGTGGTTGTATTTCTGACAACTTTGCATTGGTATTTACATAAAACAGAAGTGGTGAAAACTTTACTCTTCGTGAATCAACAAACACTCGGTGCAGTCATGTTGTCTCTTTAAAGCCAAGGAACATATGTGATATTGAAATTGTTTCTATAAGAAATACATCATATAAGTGCGTTTTTGAAGAAGTACGTAATAAACCTGATGTAGTTAATATGTGCAAGATACATTGGTTTTATAGTTTTAAGAAGCAGGTATATTTAACAAACTTAAACTTAACTTACTTTATTAAAAAATAATTTTATAACTGAATTACAGATACATTTTTGTGGTTTAATTCATTTATTCGTCTTTATAATTTTATTCGTAATGATTATACTTCTTTCAAGTGGATAAAGACATCCTTTATCTCTACCTTTTGCAGAATTTTGGGAAAAATACTCAAAAACCTTTTTAATGATGCAATTAAAACACAATATAGTTTGGTTTTATCTCACAAATATATAAGAGTATAGAATTAATATTTTAAATTTTTTGCATATTATTTTTTCAATTCAAAATTTTCAATTTGTTTAAATCGATGTCTTGTTGTTTACGTTGTTTTTACCATATTAAATCATACCGAAAAATACAATGAAGACCTCACTTGACCATTGTGCCATATGTTAAAAAAATTATCATAAAGACATTAAAACATTACAAAATTATATACGACGATAACGATAAAATTGAAAAAAAAAAAAACAAAAAAAAACTTATAGTTGAGAAGAGGGAATAGACATGCAAAAACTACACTTGTATAATTTACATTGATGCCTTGAAAGTCCTTATAAACGGAATTATATTAGAACAGTCCGAACTAAAACCATAAGAATTGGTTCTCAACAACAAGTATCTTATGATAAATACATATGAAGACTATTGAGACCAATGATCTTCTGACTAGCACAATACATATTGGCAATATAATTTGTAGTTGTTAGGTAACAGTCTATCATTCGCACTTTGGGGAGTATTTTAAAGATATGATATTGTAAAGGCGGTAATTTATTGTATTAATGTCGGTGTATATAAAGCTAAAGGACTTAGATTAACAAAAACGTTTGTTATGTAATCAAAATGTGTTTTTACATAAAGTTGGAGAAAAGTGCCAATATCGTATAATCATTTTAATTTTTATACTTGTATTTTTGAATGGTGACACCATTGGCTTTGTTTCCATTTCTTTCTTTCTTTTTTCTTCTTTCTCTTGTGGTGTCTGTATGCTTTGTTAGTTACTTAAAGGACTCGGGTATTTGTCGAAGTTAATGTTGTTACGTCTAGTTAACACAAAATGTTTTCAACTGTGAATCAGAATGTTTTTCAATTTCTTCTCTGTCGTTATGCTGTGTAACGATTCACGTGAATTTTGCCAAGTAGATGTAAATTTCTTTCAGCAAAGTTATTAACTATTTACTACATAAATAGCTAACACGTTCCACTAACATGAAACTGATAAAAACATATCAACATTAGAATTTATTTGTTTCTAAAAGTTTATTATCATTTAGATTGGTATCTGTCTTCATTTAATTTATTATGTACATTTTATATCGTTTCTCTATTTTAATTTACATAAAATTATCAAAATTATATACTTTATATACATTTCGTATATCTGCATTATATACATGGTAATTCTGCGTAAAATCAATTTGCTTTTTTACCACGCGATAGTATTACAAAAATGCTCTTTATGGTTATCAGGCGATGTGTTTCATGAACTGTTTCATAGCAGAACGGACTGTTTCATGGACAAACTGCATGTTCAAAGAATGCGCCTTTTTTAAGCGTTCTGCTTAAACCGATCATGCAGACGACAACGTAAACTTTGTCTCTTTTTAAAGAGATGTCCGATGCCGAATTTTGTTTAATTCGACCTTATATCCTTTAATCGAAAGAGAAACATTTTACTTGCTGATATTTCAAAGTGAAGACAAAGCCACTGATTAGGTTATAAACAGTTATTTCATGCATTGCATTCATATTCGTAGACTGTTTTTCAGTATTAGAGATGATTGATGAAACTATTAACTCTCTGTCTAACAAAATCGTGCATCAGTTTCATAGAGCATCCCTGATACCTTGGAACAAACAGATTCAACTGGTTCAACTGTTTCTAAAATACCGATGAAATATGAATGCACTGTAGCACATCTATAATTCCAGTCATCTTAATGAAATACCACAACGTTGTTAACATAAGGCACTTGTATGACGCTTTGTATGATTCCTTCGTTAATATTTACCTAGACCATCAATCATATAATGACCAATTAGTCATAACGATGTGCATCTGTCATAACAAAAATACAGATGGTACGAAAAACTGACCACAAACAAAAATAAGTGATTCGATTCTGTAAAGGTCCTTCTCTATCGTTATTTTTAAAAGTGATACAGTAAGTCATAATGATTTTTGTATATTTTGACAACGGGATAGTACCAACAATGACCATAGAAGAGGAAAATAATTTTCTGTTTTTAATTTATTTTTTAAATGTATTATTATTATTATTATTACAATCTTAAAAAGCCCAACTTCCACTTCAACAATGTTACAACCGGTTGTTCTCGATTGCGCCGATTTTAAAATTTCAAATGAACTTTATTTGACCTTATAGCGAAACAGTATTTTAGCATTGAAATATTATCTGTAACATATGTAGTACATTATTAAACCTTATATTCAAGCATCATTTAGCTAAAAGGAAATTAAGTCAAATATTCATTTATGGTTTTCAACAAAATCTATATTAAATCGGTAATCTAATGAGTGAAGAACTCAAAGGCATGTTACAATAGTTGTGTTATCTTTACGACATGAAAACAAAATTCACTTTAGCAGTTTTACATATGTTGATGGGTCATGAAATATAATCATACAAGGTTCAGTTCACAAATTCAGTACTGTTGTATATATCGAACAAAAACTACTTGTTAAATTATGATGTGCCATATGTGCACATTTCGAAATATCATTTCTCATCAGTGACACTTAGAGCCAAAAAGTTTTATAGATAAAAAACATACTCCAAACATTTGGAAATTAATAAATTCAAAATTCCAGTTCCAAAAGTTCCAAAATTATATGAATCAAAATCCAGTTAAAGAATGCTTTACATGAGGGAACAAAACTTAGTTTTAAACATGTTTTAAAAATTATGACGGCTAAATTTGTTTCCACATGGTACATTTTCTGTCAACACAAAGTACTGACTACTGAGTTAAGGATACCCTCGGGAAGTTTTACTCCTCAAGCAGCGGTACCCTGTGCGGGAAAGAAAATATCTAAAAAGAAATACCTGTTTAATTTTGATGTGCCATATGTGCACTTTTCGAAATATTGGCCTAAAAGGTTGATAGAAAAAAATCATAAGCCAAACAGTTGAGAATGAACAAATCCAAAGTATATATTTTCTGACAGCACACGGTACTGCTACTGAGATATGGATACCCTTAAGCTCTTTAACTTCATCAGCAGCGGTTCTCTGCTCAGCGGTAGTAAATATCTAACAAAAAATACCAGTTCTGTTAACTTTATTTTTTTAAAATTATATTTTAGGTTACCTCAGGAAAAGTTATAAGTGCTTATGACTTATAACAGAGTTTTGTTTATGCGAGTGTACATGTTTCTTCTCTGAAACTACTGGGCAGATTTCAAATAAACCTGCTCAAAGTATATAAAGTACCTGTACAATTCAGAGTCGTGTGTCGCCACGGCTACCATTATTATTCTGGAAAAAAAGTACAATTAAGTAAATTATTATGAAGTGAACAAATCAAGCACGACGGACCACTTGTTTACTTTTAAACTTTAAACGAGTTTGAATAAAAGTTCACTCAGGTCTGGAATTTTTGTTTAATTTTGTGTGTGTTTACGATAAGATTTGTTATGCAAGTATAGCAGTTAATGACAAAATGACGAAATTTAAATATGTTGAAGTTCTAGATCATATGCTGTATATATGTTATGCGGTTCAAAGTGAATTTCATTCATAAAGAATGCATGTGTATAACTTCATTGACTCATAAACTATAATTATCTTCGATGTTCACTGTAATTGGCACTGTGTTTGTTTTCTTAGTGATGTTTACAGATAAACGAGATAACTAATGCAATAATCACCATTTGTTAATATCAATTGGGCTGTCTGACAAAACAACATAAAGTAAACTTGGTTTACTAACGCATGTCTCTTTCTTGACATCACAAGTTGTTTTACGGGAGTTATTCAGTGTTTAGCATGCCCTTTGTCGTTGTATTTATACATCGTGTATAATAAAAAACACAATTATGTCAAAAAAAGTATTGAATAGAAATACTGAAATTACGTAGCAAAATTCAACTATCAAATTGTCTGTTTGTACCAAGTTGTTTCACGAACGCAGAATACAGATAAACGATAATATGATAGAACCGAATGGTTTTAGTTACCTTTAAAAAGAAAGATTTGGCAAAAGCAAACGACCATTTAACATTGAACAAAATAATATTCGCCATATTATATATTTCTAGATAATCGCAATATTAAATTAACTTTTGACTGATCAATGTTACTGATGAAATCGTTATATATCATAAAATAAATAATATAAAAGTTACTAAATGTAAGAAAAACCGAACAAAAAACAAGATAAAAAATATTTTTCTGAATGATTATTAATATCCGTTCTATAGACTCCATTTTATTCTCTTAAGCCCACAGAAGATGTTTAAGATATTGAACAATATACAATGCATGTAAAGACACATAAAATACATAACAAAATATTCTGAATAGAATGGTATATCTAACAAGTGTCAATAATATACAAATAAATTATAACACACACACACACACACACACACACACACACACACACACACAGTATCAAATTTTTAAAGTGCATTGTTTTACAGATTGGTTGATCGTAGCTCGGAGGTTATTACAACAGCAGTGTGTATTAATCTGTGATTAAAACTTGAATAAATGAATATTACATAAAAATCAAATTATATAGACAAAATAAACGAAGTGAATTGATTAACTACAGTGTAAATAAAATTCGCAAAGGTATGCAGACAAAATGGTGGCATTCAAAAAGATATTGTTCTATAGATTTCACATCTGTTATTTGGTAATTTTGTTATATTAATGCTGGTCATTTAGTAAGTGACTGAAAATGACCCTCGGTTATTGATTTTATATGTCTTTGTAATGATTCTGTTTATAACGAGTCACAGACATGTACATCATGTAACAAAGAAGGATTGGATAGACTTGGAGGACTACATACGAGACATAGGTCAACAGTAATAATAGGCTTAAACCTATTTGTTATATTTTTTTAACTACGTTATTTTTTTTGTTTTCTTGTTTATCTGAGTATAACAAAATGTGTCTGATTATAGTATTATTTTTTGCGTTTTATTAGTTCCGAATATTTTTGAATTTTTTGCAAGTTGTACCACTCAAACGATATTAAATTTCAAAATTGGAAACTTTTAATTTTTATTTCTTTCCACGTTATCACTTATCTTGTGTTTAAGAAATAAATAGCTCAAAAATGTAAAAATTGGTAAAATAAGGTATAATTATAAGACTTACAAATATATTTATGAAAAACTCAGACTGGAAGGAGAGACAAAAATGTACGTTACAGTGTTGCTTAAATCTTTTCAAGTGCTATTTTTCCCTGATGATGATGATGATGATTGTTATTATCAATTTTTTTTAAATATTATTTTAAAAAGTATCATTTGACAGTGTTTTAAAAGTGGCTTAACCATCCTGTAGGCGTCAAAATATGTCAGTACTTGTAAATAATACTGTCGATCCTATTACATCAATCTAGTAACATCTCATCAACAACACTACAAAACGATATGGTCGTTTATTGGTTGACTAATTGGTATTGTTTCATTCAGTACCAGATGTGCTAATTCATTTTAATTCAAACTTATCTGTCAATTGATTCTTTGAGTAATTTTATCTTTAAATCTAATGCTTTCGATAAAATAACTGGTAAAATTACGTAATAACGTGATTATGCTTCGATAGCCTCGTTTTGAAAACAGTTTTGAAATCAAGCATTTGATAAATTTTCAGGATATCAGGTACAATCTCAAAGATATTTTTGAATATTAGATTTAATGTGAGAAGGTAAAACATTTTGGTGTTTATAATACAAATAATAATTTATTACACAAATAATATGTGATGATGAAATTGCATGCTTCTAGCGTAGAATTGATATTTGTTTTAAGAAATGGCTTGGAACGTAACAAAGACATACAAAAACCATTTTTAAAAAAATCTTTATTTCTGTTTTTCAGAAAATTTTTATAGGTAAAAATTTCAAATCATAAATCAAATAATTAGTGTCACATTTATATATCTGTAAACGCATACAAAATCAAAATTGAATTAAACTTTAAATTACTTTTTATGAAGCATATGTTTTATAACAATTAAAGCATAAAAACGGCTAAATAAGCTAAAATGCACAAGGAAGATTTAAACACATAATCTCAGAAATCAAGAAATGAACTACCGGTAAGTCACAATATAACATTTACGTTTAACTGCTTCATTTTTAATAACTTGTCAAAATTTAATGAAGTGAAAAAATTGTGTTTCAATCCCAGTAAATATTCGTTTACTTTTATCAAGTCGATCAGTTCTGAAATGTTTTGAAAAAGAGGGGTTCCTGGGGAAATCACTGACTTCCGGCTAGCGATTCAACTTTCTCTTACTATGATCTGCCTGAGTGGGATCCGAACCTAGGCAGTGAGAGTAAATGTGGTTCTTTAGAACTTTTGATCCTTTGGCATTATAATAATAGAATTTATAGGTAAATATGAACTTGGCAATAGTTAATACAACTAAGATCCGAAAAAAAGTTTTAGAAAGACGATCATATGCCTTAATTTTTAGATGATTATTTTATTTGACTCATTCCATTAGTTCTTTACATTAATTATTGGATATCTGATTGTATTTTATTAAACATTTTTGCATTGTTAAAATTAGAAACAACTTTTTTCAAACTTCTATAGGTCTTAAGTCTTCAAAATCATTTTTTTAATTTTAGAGCTGAATGTATTCTTACAATAAAGACGAGTTTACATTTCAAAATTACCTTTTTATTTTTCCAAATCAGTTAAAACACATTTTAATTATAGTTACTTTTGAAGTTTTGTTATATACCTTATCGCCTGTATACATTTCTTATACATTTATAAAATACACTTATAGTAATGTACTCTTATTGACTTACCAATTGGTAGTGTTTGATTCATTAACACATGTTATAATTTAGCTTGATTAAATCCATTTTGACAATTAATTCAAGAGAAATTATATATTTCAATCTAATGCTTACGATTATAATACTTTTCAAATAAAGTAACTTTGTTTAACAGTTTTAAAATCATACCATCGAAAAATGTTTTCATATTATTAGGTAAAATCTCAAAGACATTTCTTAATGCTGAATTGCATGTCAGAGGTTAATCGTAACACATTTTGCTTAAATAATAGGGGTGATAAAAATAATAAAAATAAAAAGATTGATAGTTTATGGGATAATATGTTTCATGCTTTTTAAAGTAGACTTGAAATTTGCTTGTTATCTCATGAATGAAAGGATAGATTAAGTAAACAATATAACGTTTATGTTCCCCTCATGCAGAGCATTCCTTAGCTGGATTTGGATTTATATAAATTTGAAACTTTAGATTCAGGATTTTCAACTGTTTGGCTTATGTTTTTTATGTATTAAACTTTTCGGTCTTAGGTGTCACTGATGAGGAATGAATTTCTGAAATGTGCACATCTGGCACATCAAAATTTAACTGGTATTTGTATTATATATTGAACTCTTTGAATAACCTGTTAAACATATTATGGAGTGCAGTACTAGTGTTTAGCCCTATTTGGGGTGGTCAGTTCTGGGATGATGAAGGATACCGGAGTACCCAGAGCTTTCCCCAAAGACCATCGGCAAGCGACGTGATAAACTTCACAACACTAGAATATGCAGAAGCAGAATTTGAACCAAAGTAATAAGAGGCTGTTTAAGTCCACCTACCATAAAAAAACTGTATAGTTTGGAAGAGAACATGTTTTATTGAATAAAGTTATGACCAGTGGTGTTGGAAGACCCTGAAAAAAATCTTTGAAGTTTTATAATCACAACCAAAGACTTAAAGTTTAAAGTAATTATTTCATTTCACTTATCCCATTCATTCTAAGCGTTGCTATATAGTTGGTTGCATTTGATAAAACAATTTTGCATTGTGACGTTGAAACAACATTATTCAAGCTTCTGGCAGTCTTAAGACTTGAGCTGTTTTTGATATTTAGAGCTAAATAAATTCTAACAACAGCTCTAAAGATTTCATTGAAGTAACTTTTTTATTTCTCTTAATCAGTTAAAACACGTTACACTTACATTGCTTTTGAAGTTTTATTTATGTTCCTTATCGCTTGTATACATGCCTCATAAATTTAGAATAACACTTATAGTAATTTGCAATAATCAAGTATTAATCGAGTACGAAGAAGGCTTATTATATTTTCAACGTAACACAAAATATGTTTTGTCACACAAACGTTAACATGCAATTTCATACCAATGCAATATATTTGATAATAAATTGTATCAAAGTCCCCAGAGATACCCATTACAAAATCATTGACTTATAATTGACAATTGATTGTTGTGTAACACCAATACCATGGATTTCAAACGAAAAGAAATCAGTTAACTTTTAATGTCATTTTTTTTACAATAAAAAAAAAACAACAATTTATGTATTGGTACTTCAACATAGTGTTTGTTGTGCCTTTTGCATTTTTTTCAATTATCACAGAATCATTTCCCTGGACAATTGTAACACTTAAATAATTTAACAAAACATTTATGTTAAGCTTTTACCACTTTAAGTGTCATCATTACTTGTTATTATTATGTTTCCAGTGATGCGTCATTGCTTTTACCACTTTAGGTGTCATCGTTACTTGGTATTATAATGTTTCCAGTTATGCGTCATTGCTTTTACCACTTTAAGTGTCATCGTTACTTGTTATTATAATGTTTCCAGTGATGCGTCATTGCTTTTACCACTTTTAGTGTCATCGTTACTTGGTATTATAATGTTTCCAGTGATGCGTCATTGCTTTTACCACTTTAAGTGTCATCGTTACTTGCAATTTTAATGTTTCCAGTGATGCGTCATTGCTTTTACCACTTTAAGTGTCATCGTTACTTGGTATTATAATGTTTCCAGTTATGCGTCATTGCTTTTACCACTTTAAGTGTCATCGTTACTTGCTATTATAATGTTTCCAGTTATGCGTCATTGCTTTTACCACTTTAAGTGTCATCGTTACTTGGTATTATAATGTTTCCAGTTATGCGTCATTGCTTTTACCACTTTAAGTGTCATCGTTACTTGGTATTATAATGTTTCCAGTTATGCGTTATTGCTTTTACTACTTAATAAATCAATTTTAGTTCTATTAGTATTGTTAACATAATATTCCCAGTAATGCGTCATTGTTTTCACCACCGAGTGGCATCCTCTTGTACTTTTCAGCCATACATAACACATCATATTAACAAATTAAACAGAAACTTAAAACGAATGCTTATAAGGGATAATTGTCATGACGGATCACTGACCGCATTTTTTTAGAAAGTAGAACTGGTGATTTTTAGTAGTTAAAGTTGATTTAATTAAGTGGAAAATGCAATGATGCATTATTAGTAATTAAAATATTATTAGATATACCGCCATTGTTTCGACTTCTAAATAAAATCTATTATAGTTAATAGTCTTTCTTCTTACTATAATGATTTTCAGTGATGTGTGATAACATTTACCTTTAAATAACATCCTGTTTAAGTTTCAGTCTTACAAGTTACCAAAATGATTTTCATTGATACGGTTATAGACCTTAAGAGGAACCATGTCACAACAACTGGTCAATAAATAAATATGCTATATCGTAATTAAAATCAGTCCTTATCTATTTCAAAAGTAAGAGAGTTGAGTTGAATAACATCCCAGTCAAGAATATTTCACTTATATCGAGACGTCGCCAGCTATAGGCGAAAGTGCAGAAATTTTGCCTGTTTATTGCGGTGATGGCATGATACAGCAGAGTTCTTTATCGTGCCACACCTACCATGACATGGGACCTCGTTTATTTTAAGTTCCCATCCGAAAGAACCGTGACTATTATTTCGTAATGCCGAGTGCTTGGCGAAAGAACAGTCACTACCCTCTTTTAATTTTTGGGTCAGACCCGACCGGGGTTCGAACCCAAGACCTTCCACTTACGGAGCGAGCACTCTACCAACTGAGAGATAAGAGGTTATATATGATAAAAAGTAAGCTTTGAATATCCAACAATCGACTTAATGTACAGTTTTCATACAGTTTATGGTCTGAAAAAAAAAACGAAATGAAAAAAAGACATTCTGGTTTTTATTTTTTTTAATTAACCCATTGTCCCTTGATTACGCGCAAAGTTTGCCAAATAATAGAGTGTACATTCAAGTGATATTCGTTGATTCTAGATGCAAAGAATCTTACTTCCATAACCCCAATATGCTGAAATAGAAAATGTATAAATAATGCTGAAAAAAATAGAAATATATACTGTCTTTACTTCAATAAATATGATGTGTTGTCTTTATTTCAATGGAAAACAATAAAACGATACTTAAAAATGTAATTCTGTGTAATATCCTTCTAAGAAATTTTGAGGGCCTAGTAAGATTCCTATCATATAAACTTCCTTGTATGGTTATCTATAATGTCCGGTTGTCAAAGGTAGAAGTTTATTAAGAAGTTTTTTATATTAAATTGGTTTGAATAATATTGCAAACCTTTTCTAATATACATCATTATAATTTCTATTCTTGCGTCAAACCACTTATTCCTTAAAATCAATTAATTTGTAATTTTTAATTGATCTATGTATACCAAAGATAATCTAGAAATCGAACGTTACATAATTGATGTATATTAACATTCATGGCAAAAAAAAAAAAAAAAAAAAAAAAAAAAAAAAAAAAAAAAAAAAAAAAAAAAAAAAGATTTGTTACCAAAAGCAACAAAACCTCAAACGGAATTATTTTAGGTAAATCGTTATAAAAACTATCAATCTAAATGTACAAAATCATTATAGCGATAAATCAATCATAATAACGATTTAATTTTAGTTTAAATTTTTCTCTTCAGAATCTTTGTATAACGATTTAATTTTAGTTAAATTTTTCTCTTCAGAATCTTTGTATAATAACGATTTATTTGTTGCATTACTAAAAAAAACATGTCCCGGGGTTATTTTTGATATTGTCTTTGCTGTGTAAAGAATCCTAACGAAATCTCTATAAATAACAGATTTGGAAAATGAACATTTAACTACATTGTATCTTTCCAGAATTGCTAATAAACTCCAGCGCTCTCTCACAGTGGCGATTTTTATAATCAGTGGTTCCAACAAACGATTGTTCTTCATATCTTTTGTTTGGTACATGTATTATTTATTTGTTTTGTGTTGTGTTGTTTTGTTGTTTACTGCATGTGACGTTGTCCTGTACATGATTTCTGTCGCCAATTTGCATTAATTAACAAAAAACATAAAAGTGCTCTACAAAAACGGGATAACGTTGTTTACGTTTGAATTTGTTTGTTTTATAAATCTTATTTTAAATAGCAGCTACAGAATATGAGATTAACGTTTTCATTTTTTCATCCGTTTTGCTCAGTTGTTACCAGAATTAGAAAAAAGGCACAACAAACTCAAGACTGTACAATGTAATGTAAGGACAAACGGGGGATACGAGGGAATTAAACTTTGAGACAATAGTGCATACGGGTGTCTATAAACACTAGAACTATATTGTATTTTTAGAACAATTAATTTTTTTATCATGATGTTCAACCTTGTAACATAACCAATGTACAAGCAATTATTTTAACCAGGAACAGGATAATCAATTAATATTGTTTGAGGAAGTTACGCATGATGTATTTCCCCCCTTATTTTGTCAATCGATAAGTCTTTGATCATAATACACTTCAATGTTAACATTTCTAGTTAAATGACATAATAATATTCAATTGTACCAGGTAAAATCAATCTTAGTTAAACTGTCAAGTATTGATAGAAATAATTCTCATAATCAATATGTCTGTTAAGATTTATTTTATTATGTTATGTCAATGGTTAATCAATAGATTAAATCATTTATGTTTTTTTTTCATCCACATGTATGAGTTCCTTCGCTTTATGATTTGTTTACTTTACATACAATTCGTCCTTGATTTTTGTTGTCATTTTGTTCGTATTTATTGACCTTATGTTTTTGTTTTACTTTGTACGTATGGTACCTCAGTTACATCACTTTATTTGCTTGTATATTCTGACTTACCGTATTAAATGTTTACGAACAGGGAGGGTTATTAAAGCGTTGGCGTGTTATTAGGCTTAACTGGTAACAGATGTCCTTACTACAAATGTTACTTACAGACTTACCAGTTATTTGCAGATATTTGTATTAAAAATAGGAAAATAAACAAATAATAATAATTAACCAATAATAATGATAATTGGATAATTACGGTAAATTAGTTAAAGTAAATAAAGCACTTCTATTCTGTTTCTTTTGACTTTGTTATACATCAAATTCACGACCTTAAACACCCATTGTTATGTCCGCCGTAGTTTCGCATTCTCAAATTAATAAAATGTCGACTATTTTTTTTAAATTATCTCAAACAGTATATGTTAAACATATTTAAAATAAACAACAAACAATGTCATTAATTCAAAAAATCAGTCAAAAAATTGATTTGAACGGATTATATTTTTAAATAAGCATATGTTCAAAATATTAAACTTTCTTAAAAATAGAATGCTAAGATTTATGTATGATATTGCTGACACTATTTTAGATCAGAAAAATGCAATGGAACTTACAGTAAATGCCAATAAGAAGTTATTGCTTATAAACTGGGAAACTTGATAATGTTTTTTCTCACCTGCTCCTTTCTTCACCTATTTGTTTTACTGCATTGTTTTACTTTAGTATTTATAATTTTTATAATAAATAGGTTTATTATCAATACAACATCAGTTGAATCTAATGTTTGAAAGACAAGAGTAGATAAACAAGAATGATAAATGACTGGATTGATAAAGAACAAGAGCACAAGTAAAATTCCTTTTACCTGAAAGCAATCTTTTTAGTTATGTCTGCTTATCATAATAATATCCACGCACCGTCCTTCATTAGTGGCATTTACCACAGGCATCAAATACAGTAAGAATAAATTATACCACTGACAAGTCAGACCAAATAGCATGGTACAGGTTGATACAGGGAGCGGTATGAAAAATGTTATGACATTTTTATCACGCCGAAACATGCCACTTTTATTTTATAGTACAACTTTTGAAAAGTAATTCCAAAACTTTTAAAATTACGAATTTAAGCAATATGACGCTTTTCTAACAGCTTTCCTTCATTTAGTCACATGTCATGTGTTATTAAAAAGTATGAAAGACAATACTGCGACGATAGTGGCAACTTAAAGTCATTTAGTTGATATATAATTGTTATAATTCTAACATTATTTTCAAAATCTGAAAAGCATTATAAATGTTAAAATGTGAGCAGTTAATTTAATTACAATAAAAAATCTTCTCCAAGATCTCAAACAAAATATCAATGTTAAAGTCAACTGTGGACTAGTTTCTTTCTTTTCTCTTCGAAAATGATGTTCTTGTAGCAATGACCACACTGCTTTTACTTTCAAAATTATGTATAAATTAACAAGCAACAGCTTTCAAAAAATCAAAGCACTAAAACATTTTAACGTAGCCGGAAGCAGACATATATATATATATATATATATATATATATATATATATATATATATATATATATATATATATATATATATATATATATATATATATATATATATAACCACACCCTGTGAAACGACAATTTATCTCGGACTTGGATATACAAACTTTTCCATACATGTGCATAAGTATACATACATCATTAAACATGTGATTGTTGATATTCTATACAACAAGGTCTACTAAAAACATTAAGTAAACCAATATTAATTATGTATCTAAAAACGTAACGCACCAATGTAAAAATTCAGAATAATATACATGTACTTATAATATCTATGTTTTG
>CM056604.1:38716333-38984216 GCA_029721355.1 Tegillarca granosa
TCTATATAAATCACAAAATTCTGATACAATTGTTTTAATTCAAAAATACAGACACTTGGTCACCTTGATGTTATTGAAATTACGTATTTATCGGCGAGAATGCTGATGTATCAAATTCAATTAGTTTGATACAAAATAACGTTTAAAATATTCAAAATTACATATGAAATTAAAAATGGATATTTATATATAAATAGGCCACAATTTTTAACAATCCTTTGTAGCTCGCAAGACAACAAAGAGCTCGCCCTGTTCTTAAGTAAAGCATCAAGTTTAGAAAAGAAAAAAATTCCATGTTTTTAACTGGACCTAATGCAACCACTGATAGAAATGTTGAAGCAACAAAAATCGTAACAAACACACACACACACACACACTAAATACCAAGAACAACAATCCACATAAAGAAATTATGAATACCGCAAAATACAAGAAACTTGCAAACAGTTACCGGTATATGTATTTTTTAACAAATTCGTTTTGGTTAGTTACTTACAAACAACATGTAAATGTTAAAACAGATACTAGAATACTTACCACAGTTTTCTTCATTAGAATGATTACTTTTTACAAAAACCGCTTCTTGCTGGCTGTTTGTTAATAAATGAATTATAAGCAATGTCGACACAGGTTTTGTTTTTATATGTCATTCAATAGCCAATGAGAATATGATATTGATTTATTCTGCTAATATTTTTATACATTTAATAAACTAATATATAAACCTTTTAAAATACTTTCATTTAATAAACTTTAAAAGTAATATTGTTCTATCAAAATAAAGTAAACATTATGTTTAAATAACAATAATAGAGTTTTTACGAATAAACACGTGTTTAAATTGATCTGATGAGTATATATTTGTTTAGTTAATTAGTTTGATGTAATCATAATTCAACTCATCCGTTGTTTAAAATGCCCTTAACATAGTTTGCTGATGCACGAGACTCCTTTCCGGGGCAACTAGTCTCATTTTTATAGAACAGATACTTACATGCTTCATGTTAGTCATTAAAACTTATTCTTATACATTTATATCCCATTTCGCCAAAGTAACCAATTTTGGAGTAAAGTTGGTTCAATTGACGACTTTCCTAAACAGCAGGCCAATGAATCACAGGAAAAACGTTTGCCAAATAAATCATATTTCATATCTTCCCGGTATTCTTTACTGAAATGTAATCCTTACACACCTAAAATATCTCAGTCTAAGTGGAAATTTAATATACTATAGTTTGTTTCCACTGACCAGGATGAATCATACTGTCACCGCAGATAATACATTTGTTTCTTGACGATCACGAACCAGTTTTTGAATTTACTAAAAATATATTCGTATCTTTTTAATTGCGGATATGCACAACCCTTGTTCACAAGTTGTGACCAAACGAAAACAGTCTCCACCAAAAAAAATTGAGAAACTCTAAATGGTAAACAATTTTTTACCAAGAGGGAACAAAAACAATTGATAATAGTTATAGTTAAAAAGTTAAATGTAAAATAGAGTGAGATGAAAAACAAGTTTCAGAACACAATATTAATTCTTATTGAAGAACTAGGATCAGGTTCCGGTTCCACAATCATTCCTTAACTAAGATATTCCTTAACTTAAATTTAGAAAATTTTGACAATCTCTTTTTGAATTAAACATCAACATTTTTTAGAAAACTAAATATAGATTTAAAAAGCTTTAAATTGCCTTAAAATTGACATCTTAATTTCCTGAAACCAAACAAGTTTTTTTCTTATTTATTGTATAAGATCTGAACACCAATATTAGCATCATTGTCAATGTGGGCAGCATCAAGTTAAAGAAGCTATTTTATGTACACATTCACGTTCTGATAGCCTACTAGAATAACAAAGGGACACAAAAGTTGACACAGTTACCATCATGTGCATTGGATATAAAATAATGTTTGCTTGTCAAATATAAATGGATAGCTATAGTACTACTAGACAGATTACATGCTTTACGTTGTTGCCAAGGAAACACCTACTTTGACGTTTACTTTCTTTGGAGTTTAAGAAACATAATAATCATGATCTTATGAAATAAAATTGAAACCTGATGTAATATATAGGATTTTGGGACTAAATACAACAAAAATATGCTTCTGTAATTATCATTATTTTGACTTTTAAACTTGATCTGAAACTGCATGTTACTCTCATATAAAATAGAAAACCCTAACTGTTTATATCAAGACCATGACAATACCTAATAATTTTAATGCATTATGTAAGCTTAAAGTCAAACATAATTTATTGAAATACAGAATAGGCTAAAATAATAATGTCTAGTTTCATATTAAAATTGTCACGTTTGTACATTGAAACAAATAAAAGTTTATGATGTATTATCATTGCCATTCCAACCTAAGTCCTTGCCAAGGTCAAACGGTCATATACCGATATTAGCAAACAAAAAGTTTAGAAATACTTTAACCAATATCAGAATTGCTGACGATGGAGAGGACACTGGGAATCTGCTTTTTTCTAACACTTCTCGATAAGACATCAATAATTAACTTGTTCTCAATCCATTGTAACCGGACAAGTGCTGACGTTTCGCACAATCTGTTTGATTTTGTTATGAAAAGCGGCAGCAACATTCAGATATCGCTTTTATTTGAGATACCATAAAATTGTCAGAATTTGTATACAAATAAACACTCCCTATTCAATCTATAGAAAGTTGTTCAATGGCCATACTTGTTTTTGTTTTTCTGTAAATTAAGTTTTATTAAAGCAACTTTGATTTTTCCACATTGCTAACACAAGATTTCAATCATATTAAATCACTCTATTTAATTCCTAATTAGCTGATGAACACTCTCTAAACAAATCCCATCGGCTTTCTATTATAGTGCATTTCGCAATCTTGTTGCCTTAAACTATACACAATAAAGAGCAATTACAAATGTTAGCTTCATTAGAGACACAAAGGAATTTCATATATACTATTATAATAATAGTAATAACTTCATGACCTGCTATGTACATGAGTATATACACGGCGTTGTAGACTATACGTTTTTTATAATTCGAAACAAATTTACCTTACAAACAAATAAAAAAAGCAACTTTATTTAGTTAAGTAATATGATTTACGATATTTTACGATTTAAAAAAAACAATTTATTTTTGACTTGAACAAGAAGATAAAAATCATTGAGTTGAGATATAATGTGAAACTATTACTTCATCTATAAATTAATTAATGAATTTTTTATTTATTTATTATTTATTATTTATTTTTTTATTTATTTATTTATTTATTTATTTATTTATTATGATATAATGTAAATAAGATGAAGGTAATTGTGGTTTTAGTTGAGACATCAGAGAATTGCACTTTTTATATTCGTGTAAATTTAAACATGTTTATTTAAGGTAGAGCTTGAAGTAAATATCTGTGGTAATAATAATAATAATAATATACACGATGTTATTCGTAATTAACTATGCAATTATTTAACTTTCAATCAATTCAAGAACGTATTTACGGTAAAAAAAGCAGTCTGAATGAGTTGCGGTGCAAGAAGATGTTATGTTGTAATTGTAACAACAAATTGAATACATGAAGTAAAATGAAACAATTGAGAAAGGATAGTTTAGTTTTTGTTTCTTTGGCTTGTCTAAAGTCGGTTAGGAATAGCAAATTGTATAAGCCTGCTATCATTCCTTATTTTTCAAAAATTCGGGTATTTAAAGAAATGCAAAAGTTTGACGTTTTTAAAGACCCCATTTTGACACTACTACTGGAGATGCACAACTGGCGAATCAGCCAAATTGAATTGTTTATTTTCGAGAGATACATTAATTATTTACACAGTGTAGTGTCGTTCGTTGCTAACGAAACCATAATCAGTAACAATCATTCTTTACATAATATTTGTGTAACAACAACAAATACAGAATTGAAATTTTAAAATTCGGATTGTTGTGTCATGTGCATAATTTTAGAAACCAAAACAAATACACGTTTGCACATTCTACACAGGACAGTTACATTGCTGACAAAGAAAAACAAATTGCTTCTGAATATAAGTGTACAATTGCCATCCAAATGTAGTTGTGGTATCGTTCTATAGTCAAATAGCATATTGTTTGTGTATTTTGATAAAATTCAAATGTGTTTTTCATAGAAATGCTTTTGTAAAGTCGTGTTTTTATTGGGGCATTGTAACATTTCAGTTGCATTTTAATACAGTGATGGTAGACTGTAGCAAATCTGCAACTGCTTTGCAAAAAAGGCAAATAACCAAAACCGCGTAGAAAGCGATCGTTAATCCATAAGCCTGTTTTCTTGATATAAAGGAACAATTCGTTGCTACATTTTTGTCTGATTTATTAATTTATTTCAATCATAGATATTCCAGGATTTACAAATGTGCATCAAATGTTCTAACATAAAAAATATTGTTTAAATTTGGAATTTAATCATAATTAAAAAAAACTAGCAAAATATATTTATGAAAATTACTTTTTAATTGTTATAAATAATTTTTGTCATTCGTTTTTTAGCAGTTGATTGTTATTCAAATTTAAAAATTTTGGTAATTTCCTTCAAAGAGCTATAACTATAGCAATATTTTTAACAAGGCTCTGAAAGATATTTGTTAGCGGGATACACTTACTTTTCTATTGTCTAATTTTGAATCAGAACAAACATCAAATAAACATACTTAATACATGATCATGAGATGCCGAGAATATAAATTTCTCCAATTCAGACGTGCACCGGATATAATGATAAAATGGTTTGCTGCTCTGTAGGTAAAATATAAAAAAGGATTCTAAAACTGACCTCATTAGAATTGGTCACAAAATTACCAATCAAAAGTTTTATCTTACAATTAAAACGTATTTTTATTAAATTTCAATTTTTCTGACTCGAATCAGGGTGCCTGATATTTTCCGCACATGTCAGTTGGAACTACTTTCAATTCGGAGATTCCGTGACGTCATCAGAATGGAATGCGGGGAAACACCCAGTTGGCTAAAAGTACACATGAACCTACACTTTAACAATTAAACGTATTTTTATTAAATTTCAATTTTTCTGACTCGTATCAGGGTGCCCGATATTTTCCGTATTATCCATATGCGCGATACAATAATGGCGCGAATAATCTACACAATCTAGATCAATTTCAAATCCTGGCTTCAGTTCAAATACATCTTGTTCTGCACCACTTCCATTCACGGGAAATTTCAATGTTTAAGGAAATTGCTCCATCCAATATATTAATTGCCGAAATTATTATCCAAACACTAAATTCCAACACTGAAAATACACTGAATGTATTACAGAAAAAATCAAAATATTGGAGAATAATTTGTGAGTCCAGTTCTAGCGATGATGAAATTTGAAATGACTGTTTTGGTACTTTCCCGCCATACAACTCATTGTATAAATGCGCAAGAAAATAGGTCTATGAATTTTGAGATTTTGTGTATAAATACTTCATTTAATGAATGGATTTGTATTGTTTTCTATAAAATAATAAATTGTAAGATAAAAATATCATTAGTATGTTATGTATGTACAATTTTGTGTATCAGATGCTCGTTGTAGTTTCCATCGTGTCATCACTATGTAAACTACAACTCGCATCTGATACACAAAATTGTACATACATAAGATACTAATAATATGTATTTATCATCTCTTTTATCGTTCAAAAATGATTACAGGTTTTTGTCTAGTCAGTCATGATGAAATTCACAATGTTGAATGTGTTTTCATAACTCTTATTTTTAGTGTAAAATCAATGTATAAAATTAATATAATATATATCTGTAATCTTGGAAAATTTCTTACTAGAACGGAGAAAATTACAATATTCAAAACTATGTAGAGAAACAAAAATATGAAATTATGAATAGATAGAGCCTTACGCAATAATAATAATAATAATAATAATACTGATTATGATGATTATGATAATAATAATGCTATGAATTAGAGAAAAATATTACTATAATATGAAAGTTTTTATTACATAGAGTTGTAACTAATAGTTAGAGATCTAATAAAGAATAGAATAGATTTAGAATACATTAATCTAAAATGGAGTTTAATAGACAATATTCAATGCTCTAGAAAAAGAAGTACCAGACAATTGTAAGTCGAGGTAAATATATATTGAGGACACTAAATTAAAAACTGTTTATTATAGAAGTCACTTAGTCTGATGAAACAATTATATTTAGTCGTATGACACAATCATTATCAATAATCATATCCATTTAAAACCTCGACATTGCCATGCCAGGTGAGTTCACAATTCGGATAAAGCACTTGCTATAAATTGCTATATTGTGATGAAAACAAGATTGCCATAACACCGTGTGGCGTATTCTATAATTTTCTATGGCTTTTTAATAACGCAATGGGGTTTCAAATGATTAATTGCATGAAAAATTTAGTTGTTTCTCCCACTTGGTTTTTAAAACCGTCAAGACATCCCGTATTGTAGCGAAGTTTTTATTGCCATTAGCACATAACAAAGATATGATTTTCTCCCCTCACGGACAGAGATTTCCGCCATGGTTCTTGACCGAGATTTCAGTGTCTTATCCAAGTCTAGGTGTCAGATTGCACATGCAAGCTCAACCGAATTTGTGTCATCACAAAAATATTTATTTTCTTGACAGACTACTGGTTCTAACTGTACAAAAGATACTGATATTCGGTCTTATGGAATGCAAAGTCATCAATCAAAATGCCCTAACATAATTGGTTTGGATTCAACGTAGTGGAACCGATCATTTCATAAACAATTGGTCTCTGAAGGAAGTGGCTGGTGAGACACGGAACTACTTTTTCCAAGGGAGAGAACTCTAAACCTAATTGTTTCCCTAAAGGCTTTTTGTCAAGCTAGATGCTTTCTTAGTGGTATAGGATGTTTCTAACAAAAAATGTTTTTAACAAAAAAAAAAAATAAATAAATAAATAAAAAAAACAGAAAAATTTTATTGAGTTTGAGATGCAAATATATTGTGGCGGGTGAATATTGTCAAATGGAAATATTGCAAAGGCTCGCTTGGGATGAAATATTTTCCACCCTCAGGCCCAAATAAATCTATCCCATTCCGCAATAAGGGTGCGATCCTTTTATTGTTTTTTCTCTTGGTAGAAATGAATTTTTTCTTTTGTGCATAACATCAATGTAAACATAACTTACTCGAGTATGCTTTATATTATCTTTAAATTGTCGGAATATGAGATTTATCTTCTAATAGAATTTTATATTACCAGTTGGCGTTTAGATATTATCATTTTTATCACGTCACTGTTTGCTTAAGTTCACCATTCAGCCAAGGAAAAAATAACCATTTGAACACACAAGTTGTAATTAACTAAGTCAAGATTCGCTTTATTTCGATTTCAATAAAAAGATGGATTGAAAAAAGTACACATAGTATAAAATGTCAAATAGCATACCAGTTTCAGCTTTACAAGTGGCGTGCTACTAAATAGCACAGAATACCTAACTTATCTAAAATATTTTATATATGTTCTTATGAACGTCAAATTTGATACTAATTTACCAAATATGTAAAGTAAATAACGTGACAACAATACAAAAAATTAATTAAGTTATTAAATAATTAATCGTAGTCCAACATATACACTTTACAATTGCCAAAAACTTTCAATGAGCCCGATCAGTCTTGAAAAGGTCCATTTCATTTAGCGCAAATAGTTATATTTTCGAAAAAAAAAACATATGAACTTCATTCAAGTTGATACAAAATGCCTATGCTACAGTCATGCAAAAACCAAAATAATTAAGCCACCTTTGCTTTAAAATTTTTAAATATCGTTAAGCTATTTTCTGATTAAGACATTAGATAAAACATACTAAGAACCTTGATTATGGTACTTACAATTATTTCATTGACGTGATTAAGGTACTTTTGTAAACTTCCTTTACCAAGAAAACTTTTCAAGGCATATTTATAATTTTAAAAATTCTATTGTAATTATAGCGTTTCGTTAACTTATACGATGAGACGCATATTAATAGCTGGGCTATATGTGCACATATCGGAAACTCATTCTTCATCAGTAACACTAGGGACCTAAAAAGTTGATTAAAAGATAATCAAAACATTTGAAATTAATGAATCCGAAGTTTCAAAATTATATGAATCTAAATCAAGCTAAAGAATGCTTTGCACGAGGGAACAAGCTTTAGCTTAGAAATAAATTAAGAAAATTAAGTCGTCTAAAAATTTGCTACATGGTACATTTTCTGACAGCACAAAGTACTGTCTATATGTAATTATATGGGTAATGTATTTATAATTATAATTATAAGTAGCTTCTGTTTACGCAACTTAAACACATCATTTTGTTGCGTAGTTATGAATCGTTACATCTCAAGTCAGAACAAGATAAGTTTCTTCATGTCGCTTTAACCAATCACGTAAAAATTGATTAAAAAGTTATATTGAGCCTTCAAACCTTGGCTAAAGTTAAAGGCAGTTAAGCTTTCTATTCTTTAGGTTTATAGTTTAGATATAAATCATTTTGTTCAATTAAATAATAATAAATAACTCAAACTACATTTATTCAGGTTAATTACGAATGACCTTACTTTTAACCTGCATCCAGATGAATGAAACATTTTTTTTTCTTTTCGAAGATAAACCTTTCACTTACCTAACTTGCCGTCAATTACAAACAATCATTTTACATCTTCCGTCGTTAGGTAATACTTTTTTCTTATCAGACAATTCAAAGTAGTCGACAATCGATGAAGCACACTACGGGCAATTCAATATCGCATCAGATAATTATGCAATACCCCATATTAGGTGGCAAATACAATATTACAATTATAAGCAATGACATATTTACAGCAGTTGCAATTTTTCAACATTTATTGATGAAAACCATGCGGCATGTTTTAAGTGAATAACTTAATTGCAATCATAAAAATGACACCCCGTTTCCTTTTCCATGTAGGAATGAATTACGATGTTTGATACAAATTAAGCATGAACGGCTTATTTAAACCACTCTTTATTTCTACCCGTTGTTAACACTGCTAAAATATTGAATTGATAATCTATGTAGAACTACTTTAAACTGATTTAACTAATTTCACCATCGCTTTTAAAGATTATTATTAAAAATGAAAATGAATCACGAAAGGACAATAATACATACATGTAACTTGTCAAACATCATATACGTAATTGTTTGTTTTTATAACGTTGCATAAATGAGAAGTGACCGACCTTGGTGACAAATGGCAAAGCAAAACATCCCGATACGTCACAATTCAACTTAATTTGCTTCAAGCGGTTCTAACACATACACCAGCAAAATAAATTTTGCTTTCTATTTAGCTTCTTTTAAAAAAAAAAACCAGGAATCTGAATTTGATTTTTCGTGCTTCATACAAGCACCAGGAAATGTAAGACACGTTGTTTAAATAATACATAAATCATGAGTTCAAATATTCCTACTTTGAATTCTCACCGGCCTGAAAAAAATAATATTCAATAATATAGCTAGTTATACGTCTTAGCACCCTAACAATCCTATCTACATTTCAATAAATGGTTCCAGAATACATTTGAAGCTATTTATTAAAAATGCATGTCATTATACATCTTCGTGATGTAGTCTGTCTAATCGCGTGGACAGTGGTCAGTGGTTTATAGTACATGTATTTTTATACAATGTAAATCTTTCCTAATGATATTAAATTAAAATGCCGCTGTTCAAACTTTATTTATGTGCTTGTAAATGTTTCAACATCTTCACTATCTTTACTTAAAATTAATTTACCCTCTCCTTTTTACAGATAAACAAAGAGATTATAATCCTTTTATATCCAAATCGGAATCTCTGACTATTAAAGGCATAAAGAAAGGGGTTGATTGCGCACTTGGACCATATTAGCCAAGTGAATATTTCATATACATGGCCATTAACGCAATCTTCGCAAAATGATATTACTATTGTCAAAAATGTGTAAGGAGTCCATGTAACTAAAAACATTATAACTAAGACAGCATGATACTTCGCAGCTTTCAAGTCACGTCGTCTAAAGTCCGGTAGGGATATTCTATCCTCTTGAGGAGTGGGGTTGATCGAAGCCACTTTGATGTCTGAAAACCCGTTGCAATGATTGACACGAGCTGTATCCAAAAGTTTTTGCTGAGCATTAACTATGATGGACGTGTCTGACTTACCAACCGTGCCCGATGTATCGTTATTGAACTCAACGGTAGTAATGATCGATATTTCTGGTTTCTCGTTGTAGTTTTCTCTAATTTCCGGACGAGAACTCTGAATTTTAGAATTTGGTAAAATTTTTCGTCTTTTTCTTATTTCATAATATATGATAGCATTTATTGTAACAATAAGAAAAAGAGGTATAACAAATTCGCAGACGGCTGTTACTGTTGTGAAAATAAAATCTTGTGCGAATGGGGTGTCACAATCTTCATCGGCAAGAATATCTACATCGTTCCACAAATCCATTAAGATAATGGCAGGGCTATACAGCAGAAACGAAATAACCCAACTTATAGCCACCTTAATACATGCTCTTGTTTTTAGTTTCCTTTTGAAAGTAACGTGTTCCTCCTCTGACAAGTAAAATACGGTCATAGCTTAAAATAATCATGATGATAATGGATTCGAAACAAAGCGTGAAATCTACCACATATAAAATTTTACATAAATGATAACCAAGTATCCACTTATATTGTAGCAAGGTATACATTCCATATAATACCATGGTAAATAAAGCCGAAAGAAAATCATTTGTGGCAAGATTAACTATATAGATGTTATAAACGGTATGTAACTGCTTATCCCTTATGAAGGAGAAGATTGTTAAAATGTTACCTATCACTGCCGTCAAAATTATTACAAATATGAAAAATCCAAAAATTACAAGTTGGATATCGGATAACGTATAATCAAATTCGTACTCATCATTTTCATCGTCTGCTAATGTGCTTATGTTCTGTTTCATTCTATGTTGTCTCTTTAATCTACAACAGTTTCTGTAATAAAATGGAGATAAACCAGTTAATTTAAATTGAAGTATGTTGTTTTGATTTAATGTTTCGTCGTAAAGGACTAATCATGAATCGAAAAAAACTAAACAAAACTTTGTGTTTGATTTAATGAACCCTAAAATGGTAAAAATAATGTATGAGCTAATCTGCTTCAGATTTTCTTTCCATAGTCTTGGGGAAAACCAATTCATGACAATGACTAAAACTTAGACTTAACAAAGTTGGATATGTTCCACCTCTTTTTGTGATACCTACGGGCTTAATCATAATTTCTTTTGTATATCAATCGTATTACTTATTTTAAATTGCAAAACAAGATCTGTGAATGATAAAGATTTGTATTAAAACATGAAAAGGCTAAAAAAATTATCGACTGACACTAAAAGTTATCTGAATAAATGGTTTAAATGTCTTTCAAAGAAGATGATTGATGATTCGTCAGTTTAACCTTATAAAGATGGTTTTCATGAAGTTGTCCAGCATGATCTGCTGTAACAGAAGAACACAGATAAAAGTGTATCACAACAGACACCTATCTGAAGCTTGATATTTGATGATCTGTATTTACTGATTACTGTGATTACACAGAGTATGTTTATTATCTAATAGTGATATACGGTATTAAGACTGAATCATATTAAAAATCAATAACAAATTTTATAACCATACATTAACAAGACTGATTGTTCTCCGGTTGTGTAATTCAATTATGTAAAATTGTTGTGTGTACAATTTTGAATATTTTTTCTGTAAAGTCCTAAATAAAAAGTAAACAACTTTATGTATAAAACATCGTAAAACCGAAATAATTAGCACTTCATAAAGTTTTTGTGCTATACTAGTTAAAATTATTTTAGATACAAAACAGGATTAAACATTTCTAGAACGCATACGTACTTGCGTTTAATTCGCTAATTCTGTAAGAATCCGTGCATTATCAGCATTTCATTAACCAGCGTTCCAGAACTTTTACATTGCAATCAAACGTTATTCAGCCTTTTCTATGATCTTAGGAGAATGATTCAAAATTACATGTTTCGTCTACAAAAAAAATTAAAAAATAAAAATAAAAATAAAAGTTACCTTTATTGTAGATCTAGTAAGCACAAAGTATGAATATCAACTTGCAAACTAATTCACCTGTTTTACCTGTATAACGTATTGTCTGATTGAAACAGAAAATGCCGATTTTTATGACTTATATAATGAATTCTGATAATGAAGATTATGAAATTATATTTTTATTGTGATTGCATCTACAAATGTGGCTGGTATAAAATAGACAAATGCTTCGCCAATCTATATTAAAATTGGACAAATTTGTTTTGTAAATTAGCAATGTTATATATAGTAATGTTTATATATATAACTTACACAAACAGACTGTATTGCTCAAAGCTAAAATAATTTTTTTTGAAAAAAAATAGGTTGAGCAGGTATGTATAGATAAGGATAATAGACTTTAGTAGGACAAACCCCGTTATAGTTCAGAAATCGGAGAAATTCTGTTTTATTTATTTATTTATTTATTTATTTATGTATTTTGTTTTTTCTTATTTATTTATTTATTTTTTTATTTGTTTGTTTGTTTGTTTTGTTTTCTTTTTAACAATTAATGCTTTTAATTGGGAAGTATTTTTTTCGTTTTGATACAAGTTTGAAATTGATAACAACCTTAATGAGCATAAATTGATAATCGATGTTATTTCTTCTTATGTAATATAGTTATTTAAACATCATCTGAATATATAAATGCCGGTACTTGGACCATATTTTTTTTTAAAAATTTTATTGTATTTTAAAAAAATCCTTAATAATCAACAAAACGCCTGCGTGAGACCAAATTTATAACAAATTTATTTCTTAAATGGAATTTGGGTGTTATATTTAGAAATTCGGATTTTACTTATATACTTATCTTATATACTTATCTTATATACTGACCTTAATATTAAAAGAGATATTTGTTTCTAAGAAAAGCAAGTGTAAAAATTTTGTCACATTCATACATGTTTTGCCAACGTAAACATAGTAAAACATCTGGATCTCAAAAGACATATAAAAGTACCGTTTCAGGATTTAAAAACTGATTCTTGTATAAGTTCGTTGACAATTTAAAAAAAGTAAGAATTAAATATTTCATTCAGAAAATTAAAGAATATATCATTATATGACGTTGGTACTATTCTTCTTGTTGACTGTAAACAATAATTCATCTCGATTTTCGTTATTTTAAACAATGTAAAGTTTGAGCCATAAAGGATAATGAAACGTTTTTGACATGAAATCTGGACATTTCCGCGTGACTGGCGACTTTCTCTAGTGTTCCTTCAAAGTCGTGATGTTTTATAATCAGTGGTCTCAATTTTTGTTTGTCCTTTCTTTCCTATTATTGTTTGGTTGTTTTTATCATTAACTTTAATTGTATTGTTTTTTCCTCATTGTAACGTTTGCTTATTGCAAAATGGATTTTTAGGTAAATATCCTATCTTCCACTTAAATTGCGGGAAAACTTTACAGAAGCATTTATTTTTTCTAACCGTCACAAATTATTTGATATCTGTTTGGGCGCCATTGTTGGAGACAGCATTAATAAACCATTTGGAAATCTTTGCCGTTGAATTCCAGTATAATATAGAATAGTAAAATATTGTAATCACATCAAATGACAAGTTGTAAGTTTTGTTCATCATCTAAACCTTAGAAAAAGCAATATATTTTTTCTTTAAAAATGGTTTTTGTAACATTTTTTTAATTTTTACCGCTACGAGTTACTATGTATGTATGTTGTATGTGTTATACATTTACCTTAAAAATAATTACCGATTATCAGAGGCTTATAAATCATTTTGCTTTTTTTTAGCTCACCTGACCGAAAGGTCATGTGAGCTTATGGCATGGCGCGGCGTGTGTATGTGCGTGTGTGCGTGCGTGCGTGCTTCGTTAACACCTTTTTTTGACTTCTCCTCCAAAACTGCTGGACAGATTTCAATGATACTTGGTCAGAAGCATATATGGGCCGGTGCAATTCAGATTTGTTCATGGCGTTGCCATGGCTATCAAAACTAGGTCAAGGTGACCTATGGGTCCAAAAATCTTAAAAATCTTCTTCTCCAAAACCGATGATGGGAGAAAAAATCTGATGTGATATTTGGCTTCTCTAGGGTCTTAAGCCTACAGTTTGTTCATTTCGTGAAATTTGGTCGAAAAATGGGTTACGCGTTTTTGCGTTTAATTTTAAAAATTTCGTAAAATGGCTTCAAATTGTTATAACTTGACTATTTGAACAGATAATGACATGGGGTTTTCAGTTTTGACTTTTTCTTGAAATGACCTTTATATTAGGGTCAAGGTCACAAATCAAGGTCATGACCTAATTTGTGATTTACGCAGTTTTAGGCAATTTTCTTGCAAATATTAAGAGATACATGAAATCAAATCATTGTTAAAATGTTCAGCATGACACAATTTAAAAAGGTACCAAGTTTCGTAGCTATATGATAATCCATGTAAGAGTTGTTGCGCCTGAAATGTTATTTTTGGCTTATAAATACCAAAATTGTGCATTATCTTGAAAACTATAATCTTTTTGTATAGGCATGTATATTAGAATATTGTAGGTATTGTGACAATGATCATTTTGATATATGGTTCAAGGTCATATGATCAAAGGTCAAGGTCACATATGCAGAAGAAGACATAAATTGCTAACTATCTTGAAAACTATTAACTTTTTGTATAGGCATGTATATTAGAATATTGTAGGAATTGATATGGCGATCATTGTGCTATATGGTTCAAGGTCATATGTTCAAAGGCCAAAGTCACAGCTGCAAAATAAAACTTAAATTGCTAATTATCTTGAAAACTATTAACTTTTTGTATAGGCATGTATATTAGAATATTGTAGGAATTGATATGGCGATCATTGTGCTATATGGTTCAAGGTATATGTTCAAAGGCCAAGGTCACAGCTGCAAAATAAAACTTAAATTGCTAATTATCTTGAAAACTGTTAACTTTTTGTATAGGCATGTATATTAGAATATTGTAGGAATTGATATGGCGATCATTGTGCTATATGGTTCAAGATCATATGTTCAAAGGTCAAGGTCACAGCTGCAAAATAAAACTTAAATTGCTAATAATATTGAAAACTGTCAACTTTTTGTATAGGCATGTATATTAGAATATTGTAGGTATTGTGACAATGATCATTTTGATATATGGTTCAAGGTCATATGATCAAAGGTCAAGGTCACAGATGCAGAAGAAGACAAAAATTGCTAATTATCTTGAAAACTATTAACTTGTATATTTGAATATTGTAGGAATTGATACGGCGATCATGGTGCTATATGGTTCAAGGTCATATGTTAAAAGGTCAAGGTCACAGCTGCAAAATAAAACTTAAATTGCTAATTATCTGGAAAACTGTTAACTTTTTGTATAGCCATGTATATTAGAATATTGTAGGTATTGTGACAACAATCATTTAGATATATGTTTCAAGGTCATGCTGAAAGGTCAAGGTCACAGCTGCAAAATAAGACTTAAATTGCTAATTATCTTGAAAACTGTTAACTTTTTGTATAGGCATTTATATTAAAATATTGTAGGTATTGTAACAACGATCATTTTGATATATAGTTCAAGGTCAAATGATCAAAGGTCAAGGTCACAGCTGCAAAATAAGACTTAAATTGCTAATTATCTTGAAAACTGTCAACTTTTTGTATAGGCATGTATATTAGAATATTGTAGGTATTGTGACAATGATTATTTTGATATATGGTTCAAGGTCATATGATCAAAGGTCAAGGTCACAAATGCAGAAGAAGACATAAATTGCTAATTATCTTGAAAACTGTTAACTTTTTGTATAGGCATGTATATTAAAATATTGTAGGTATTGACATGGTGATCATATATGGTTCAAGGTCATATATGTTCAAAGGTCAAGGACATAGCTGTATAAGTATACTAAAATTTGTTAATTATTTGGAAATTATTCATTGCGTTACAGTAACTTCATGCATATTAGATGTGCTACTTATAAATGAAATGTGACTGGATATATTTCTGATTAAGTTTTGTGGGAGTTCTTAACTTGAGAAAACTTGTAAAGTTTCTGTACCTAATATATTGTCTTTTGTGCTTTGCAAACAATTTTGGACGTATCCTCAGGTGAGCGTTTAGGCCCATGAGCCTCTTGTTTCTTTCTGTCTTTCTTAAATATTCTTAAAACTCTGTATGGTTCTTGTTCCGCAACAACAGCTTCTGTTGAATGTTGAAATAATGCTAGCCATATTTTTATCATTATAACAACTATTTAACTTACCTTTAATGAATTTTTCTTCTACTGTATGAATATTCTTTTTTTATAAAATTCAGAAATATGTTGGAATAAACTGATTGATAACGATAACATTAACGTGTACAGAAAACATTGGAATCAATACGAGTACCATATCATTTGAAATTCTGAATCGATAAGATTACATATATATCCTGTTTATTGACACGTGTTATGTAATAAAGTGAGAACATTTTAAACACGTTAATTCACTTTTGTAGTTCTTACATGAAATCAATTTCTTTTTCTGAAATCAATATATATTTTAATAAATTCTGAATCAAAATTAGAATTCAAAGTCATGCATCGAAAAAATCGGAAAGACAATTCCACCTAACACGCAAATCTACTTTGAATTAATGAAATTAAACACGTTAAAATCGGTAGCAAACTATAATTTCAAACGGCATTTCAATTTAATAACAAATCTAATTTAAATACCCTACTTGGCTTGTAAGTCAACATATGATAATCCACCATTCCGTATAATTTGAAATATTATACATAGACAGAAAATCTCTTATTTTTTTACATAGCGCCTCTCACCGCCTGGGTTCGATTCCCACTCGGGACAGATCCTAGTGTGTCAGTTCGGTTGCCGAAGGTGGGTGGTTTTCTCCAGGCACTCCGGTTTCCTCCACCATCCCAGAACTGACCGCCTCGAAATAAGTGAAAGAATCTTGACTAGGGCATAAAACATCATTACTCTACTCTTTTCCTTATTTTTTTTTTTTACAAAAACGTAACACTGATCATATATGCTAAACTTCGGGGGGGGGGGGGGGGGGCAGGCACTGGTTCTACTGACAAAAACGGCATCCAGTTGGGATAAACAAACAAATTATCCCTAAACGTATGTAAGTTTTTAAACGATACTTCTATAGTACTATTAAACAAACAATCCAAAATTGGTTTGTAATAGCACATTTGCAAAGAATTCAGTTCATTTAATTGACAGATATCCATTACATTAGCTTTTAAACAATTTGGTTCTGTATTTGACTCTTCTGTCGTTAATTACGCTCTCTGTGAGATTAAATATCCCGGGCATTTACTTTCTCAACAGATGTATTAATTAATTGAAAGAAACCTTTAAATGGAATGTATAAATCAAAAGATATTTAACAATTACCTAATGAAACCCTGTACACGGTGTCGATCTGCTTCCGGTTTTTTAAACTCTGGTCGATATACATATACAACAATAACTTAAGTCAATTCATAACTACAATGTACTATAATCATCACCTGCTGTGTTGTATTGTTGGTTCAGTTACCAAGAACGTGAATTTTAGGCCGCTATTTCCAAACCATATTTCTAAATCTTATTTTCCCGAACATTGCGTTTTAATGTATGTGACGTTAAAATAAAATATACAGTTGAAATCACGTTCAATCTTTCTGATATTGTAACATGCGAGTTCTTCAACAACCTGTGATCATTTATTTAATTCTCGTTAATTGATAGCAATTATCTTTAATAGTGTTACAAAGAGAAAAATTAATTTTTAATAATAATGTAAACTAGACACGACTTTATTAGATGCTCAATGATCAATATAATAAAATTCCTTGAATGCTTGAAACTTTAACTTGTCACACAATACCTACAATTTACTCATCATTGCTGTACAAAGATACAATTCCCCCCCCCCCCCAAAAAAAAAAAAAAAAAAAAAAATTACGTAGATTTACTTCTCCTTATAAACACTCCTTCATAAAACTAAATCTGACTTATTCTGTTTTAATTTTACAAGTTGCATTGCCTTTTTTATTTAATTTAAGGATCAGTGGAATGAATTAGAAACCATGCAAAAATATAATATTTGGCTTCTTTTACATGGAAATATAATAAAATAAAGTTACACTGCATGTATTCAAGATTGCAATCCACATTTTTTAAAGTCAAAATTTTTGCAAAAGACAAAGATGGTGTCTAAATGTAATGTTTGACTACGAGTGGTTTCCCTTACTGCATAATACATATAGAGTTTGGAATTGTTTAATTCGGGTTCATCTATATTTATATATTGCGGTGCACATTATAAAGTGGTTGTACTTTATATTTATATTACATACATATATATTCTAGTAAATGTATATGTATCCATGTTTTCTGTTTAAGTATAATTGTTAGAGTGAATGCAACCTTATTATTGTTGTTGTTTTATTATTGTATACTAATATCATGTTTTGTGCATATTGTAACATGCAAACTAGTCATATTCATGTTGAAAATGTAATATTTGAAAAAAGTGTGAAATTGTAATTAAAAATCTTATTAATTCCTTATTAATGATAGCTATAAACACTGTAATGTTTCATTCTGAAAAAAGATATTAATTGATATTATTATTATTATTATTTTTTTTTTTTTTTTTTTTTTTTTTTTTTTTTTTTTTTTTTTTTTTTTTGCTGTCTTTAGAAAAATTATTAAAGATGAACAATAAGGAGAAGAAGCTGATAGATTTGCTCAGTATTAAGTTTAGTGTTTGCATTGACACGTAATTTTAGGGAAATATTCTACTTTTTTAAGTGAAAAAAACTTAACTCAAGTCAACTGGATTTTTTTGGAAATTAAAATTCACTGTCATAAACACAGCGATTCAAAAAAGTTTTACATTATTTTTTCGACAGTGCACTTAATACACTTTGTCATCCGAGTTGCTAATATGCCAGTGTTACATTCCTCTTTTTTGTATTTAAAACACGAGTCATAGGTAAAACATATCTGAAAAGTGTAACATTTTTATCTAACAGCATCGTATTCTTCCTATACGACGATACCAATGATCTAGTTTTAGTTCTTTATTTCTCATAAATTGTACATTTACAATATAGAGAACATATAATACATTATATTATACATAATTACATAAGCATACGTGAGTTATACAAAAACAAATAATTTAACCAGGAGGACTGACTCTCTCATTGATAATACTAATAAATGTGCATAAATTGTTTAATACAGACATCTTTTTTGAAGAAAATAAGTCATAAAATTTCAATACAAAGTTAACCTTGATTTCGTAGTTCTGGTTACCAGATAACGTATGAATGACAGCCATTACTTCATGATTTTGTTTTATATTCTCAACTTTTAGCTAAGATTTGTTTAAACTTTTATAGTTCAGTAAAAGTTCGATATTGAAATTTTGTTCTCGTGTTCTTGATTTTTCTTGCTTTGGCAAAGTATATGTTATTTAGCTTAAATGTTTTTACCGGTATTTCATTTTGTTTTCCATTCATTAAAAATACTCAAGAATTTTGTCACAACCGAAGTTAACCAATTAGCACTTGACTAATATTTACAAAAACAGAAAGAACAATCATTTTTGGTATTAATATCACTGATAATTTGAGTAAAAAACTAGTTAAAAATGAAATGTAACATAAAAGTGTCAGTCGGCATACCTACTACCTACTACCGCACATAACTGAATATACACTGTCATCCTAAAATAACTATATACAATTATATCTGCATCCGGTAATATTATAATCACAATACCAAATTTTATTATAAGATATGATATTGGATATTTGGCTTATTGAAAAGATATTTCATAAATAAATGATCTAAATGTATGCACTTAAAATATATATTTTCATGATTTTTTTAGTTTTGTGGGAAAAATACAACTGTGTAAAATTAAAATGAATTCATTTTTAAGACAAAACGCTACTTTAGCTGAAAGACATTCAGATTTAGCAGAATGAAGTTTTCTACAATTCGATTTTGTGAAGATTGTTTTATTTAATTCAGTAATGGTGTGAACACTTTAAAAATTTGTAAAATGATTTATGAATGGTAGTGTATATTTTATAAAAAAAAATAATAATCTTCAGAAAAAAAACAAAACAAAACTAAAATCAGTCTTCCGCCTTTTAATGATAAACAGTGTGGAATAACAAGAGAGATGGAATGTTTCAAACGACGAAAATAAGAGATCAGAATAACTTGTAGATGTTGTGTTTTCTGTCATGTCCGATGATCTTACGCTCGCACTTTTTCGTTCCATATTATGTCTTTTTACATAATATCTTATTTGTTAATTTATTTGTTTTTGTAGCCTCGCCAGAAAGTAATTTGAATTAAAACTTCCCATATAGTTTTCTCGATACAAAATACAGTTTTTTTTTTAGTTTGTTATGAGTTATTTAAAATCGTTAATACAAAAAACGGGTATATAGAACATATCGCTTCGCTAACCAGATGGATTGCCCTAAAACGAGCAATCGGAATCCTTCAATCGTGACTTTTTTGGCAAAATCATCGGATCCGTATTGTAAATTAAATAATATCTTAAGTTAAATTAACCTTGTGTTCTACCTGCAGCGGGAGCTCCTGTCCTTACATTATTTCGTGTTCTCGGAACAGGTGCGCCAGTATTGTTTATATTTTTATTAATTGGCTTATTTAATTGGTTTCCTTTACTTATTACGCCAGCATTTACAGGCGAGCCTTTAGTTAACACTCTTGGAGTAAGATATCCTTTTCCGCTACCGGTGTTTCTAGATCCAGCAGTATTGTGACCTAATTGTCTGTGAGGCCCTGGAATAGCTCCTTTTCCTACTGGAAACCCTGTACCTGTTATACCCTGACCTCTTGAAAAACTTCCTTTAAACCTTTTTTGAGATTGTGGCGGAACAATTATAGGTGAGTTGGCAACTACTTTAGAAGAAGTATCTTTTGGATTATTGTTTACTGGAGGGGAGGATAGGACTAGTTTATTCTGTGATGTAATAGCCGCTGCACCGACCCTTTTTCCTCTTTGCCCTGCAGCTATAGCACTTCCTTGTACTGCTGCTCTACCTGTGGACGCTGAAGAAGACATGCCTGCTGCAAAAGCTTTGTTTTGATTACCGGAAGCTTGAGCAGATGTTCCTGTAAATTTAACTTTTCCGGCAACTTTACCTCCAGCAGCTACTGGTCCTGAAGCAGCCATGCCTGCAGCGAAAACTTTATTTGGTGTATTTTTACCTTGAACAACCGCTGCTGTGAACCGAGTTTGCGCTCCTTGTCCAGGGGCTCTGGCACCTTGTCGACCAACTACTGCTGCACCAGTTCCTGATTTTGACGCAGCTGCTGCAACTGCTGAACTACCTGCTCCTGAACTACCCGCTGCTACAAATGGGTTTTGTGCTGCCTGTCCAGCCTTTATAGTACTTTGTCGACCACCATTTGCAGCTGCTTTAGGTCCTGCTTTTGATCCAGCTGCTGCTGTCGCTCCTGATCTTCCGGCAGTGATGGAGACACCAGAACGACCAGCCGGAGACAGTCCTGGAGCTGCTAACACTTGTTTTGAAATAGGACTAGAAGTTGTTCCATCTACTAATACTGGTGGTTTTACATTTGTTCTTTGCATGTTACTATTTTTGCTAATTGCATTTTGACTTTTTAATCTGAATTGTTGGTTTGATTTAGTAGCAGTTGCTATACTAGGGCCTCGACGACCAGCATTTAATGCTCGATTTTGATTTTCCTTTGCTACATTAGAAGCAATAGCTCTCATCAATGCTGACTCACCTTGTGCATTTGTTTGAGCATTTGTTGCTCCCGTGCTCTGTTTAGCAACTGGATTTCTGCGCACACCACCACCTCTATTGGCTTTAACTGTAGATAAAGATACTTTTCCCGAAGAGCCAGAGGGATTACTTACAGCTTTGCCTGATACACCTGATGCAGTGTTAACTGATGACTTTGGTGAACCAACGGATGTCTTTGATGGCCCTCTGTTTTCTGCTGATGCAAGCACATTATTAGAAGCACTTGATTTTTGACCTCCTACATTTGCCGATATCCGAGCTGCGTTACCACCACTATTGGATGGAGTGCCTTGCTTGCCCTTTTTATTTCCGTCTTCATTAGCTTGCTGTGATTGTTTATTTGCAGCCTGATTAATTCTAGCTCTGGCTGATTGCGCAGTGCCTTTTGCTGAACCTTGTGCACGTACAAATGTTGATTTGGTTTGCCCATTGTTTCTTCCAATATTGTTGTTCGTTGCTTGTTGTTTATTTTTAGACTGTCCATTGTTTGGTTTTCCATTGTCTTTGTTTTTTGCTTGTTGATCAGCACTTGATTTACCTTGACTTTTTCCAGATTGAGCCTTATCGTTATTGTTTGGAGAATTATCGGATTTAGAATTGCCGTTACGTTTACCATTTTTGTCGTTATTTCCAGATGAACCATCTGACACTTCAGCTGAGGTTTGACCGTTATCTGATTTTCCTTGGTTTTGATTTGTTGATTGTTTATTAGATTCTTTGTTTCCTTGTTTTGTTTCGCTGCTTCTTGATTCATGAGCATCTTCAAGAGACTCTAAAGCTGAATGAAACATGTCCAAAAATGGATCTCCAGTACGTCCTCCGTCTACGTTGTACTCTATCCAGTTGCCATCATCGTCGTCGTCATCGTCATCGTCATCGCGATTAAACATTTGAAACAAAGATGGGGTATGGTTATTTATACCAAGAAATCTTGATAAAAACTCAAATTGGATGAAGTCGTTAATCAGAGAATTTATACTTTTAAAATATCCAAGAAGAAAATTCAGTCTCATGTATGATGCTAATTTGTTTCCTGAACCATAATGACCTTGACCTCCTGGCAATCCCGCAAAATCTTCAGCTTCTGTTTCCCGTTTATGTCGACTAAGTACTGTGTTTTCTACGTTGCTATCTGGAATTATATAATAAACAAAAAATGCAACAACGCTCACAATGAATGGTAATAGTAATTAGTCCTAGAAAGAATAGTTTCTATATATGTTTTGATTGTTGCCTGGTGTTTTAAGGGTGTATTTTATATGTTTTGATTGTTGCCTGGTGTTTTGAGGGTGTATTTTGTTGTGGTTATTGGGTCTAGTTTATATGTTTTGATTGTTGCCTGGTGTTTTAAGGGTGTATTTCGTTGTGGTTATTGGGTCTAGACGACAAATTTATTCTGAACTCATTCCCTGATACATTTTATAGAAATTTTTCAACTGATGAATATTACGTCATACTAACTGCTTCAAATTTTTTTTCAATTCTATCCGCAAGATCAGCAGTAATATTTCTCCAAACAATGTCAGCATATTTTAAAGCAGGTCTAATGAATGTTAAGTACGTTATTTCTAAGGATTTTCTATCTAATCCATATTTTAACGGTCTTATGATTGATAGTGGCTGATTTGCTTTTTATATTATATTATCAGTTTGTTGCTTCCACGAACCATCTGAACCATCTGTAGAAAATATTACACCAAGATGTTTATTTGCCTTAACGCCTTGTATTAAAACATTATTCATATATAAGGTGAAATCGTTGGATTGTTTTGTGGGATATTATTATGTGGTCTATTTTATTAGGATCAAAAGTGATTAACTAATTTCTCGCCCAATTACTTATTTTAGATAAATCGTAATTGAGCATTACTGAAGCTTGCATCGGAATTTCAACAATAGTTTTATCCCACAATTCATAATAGTAATGGCTCCAAAATAGAACCTTGTGATACACCAGCAGTAATATTAACCCACGAATAACAACCCTTTTTTAGTTGAGTAGCTTTTGAACCAAAGAACTGAGATGTAAATAACGCTTTCGGTTACTGATTTCAATTAGAATATCCTTATCTATTCGGAAGTACTCTAGCTTTTTTATGTGACGAGTGCTATCTCATTGTGTTTGTCGTGGAATTTTCTATACACATACAACATAGTTAGGTGTTTATGCCTTGACAAATGGCCAATTAAAAGAGAATAACAATAAAATACAAATTGGACGTTCAACCATAGCCTTATTATCATCGCCCTCGCTTTTAGTGGGGGTGATCAATTATATAGCTATATGTGTGCAATATACACATATATACATATGCATATACACATATGCTAATTAAGGTGTCAAAGTCCGCAGTTCTATGTGTAATGACCGACAGAAAGGAATCACAGTCCCCCATCAGTTTAACGACCGGTTGTCTGTTTATCAATTAATCAGTGCGATCACGATAGATGCCATGAATGGTATTTGTCAATAAATATATCACAAATTGTTAATGCGTTTTCTTGTAATGATGGAGCAAAAAGTGGGACGTACATGTATATATTATATAAAGATTTATATATTTCCTGTGGATCTGTCATGATTTTATATTAAGTGGGAGTTTATTTTACACCTCAGGAAGTCATTTTTATCTTTTATTAATGTATAACAATTTTATTATCTCTCAATCAAGCCGGTTCAAATTAATTTTGGTCATAACTAAGTCTATTAAAAGTAGCATATGTTTTTGTAATGCAACTTACGAAAGTATTATTTTAAAATTCTATTTGTAATAAGTGAAAAATAAAAGTAAAATTTTAATGATAAAACAAAAAAAAGTTGGTAAGTAAAACCCGGTATATTTGAAAAGTAACGTAGATTATGATTATGATGATGATTATTATTATTATTATTATTATTGTGCTTTATTCTGATATTGAAACAATAATAATTATGTTGTTTTGTTTTGTGCTGCTTCTGATTTTTTTATAAAAATAAATTATTCAAAAACAGCATATGAAATTTTATCATTCAATGAACAGTTAAGAATATTGAATCATTTCCCAACAAAAATGTAACCTCTCGGATATAGTCCAATCGGGAAACTTCGTTAATTCCAGGTATGTTGCTTTGTATAGTATCCTGGAGATAAAGACAGAAGGACAAGATACTAAACAACTTTTTTATCTTGGCAATACTAGAACTGAACATGTGATGTATAAAATGGTACTAATAGTAATCTATAAAGACATTAGTCAAAACACCGAGCTCAAACGCATCAAACAAAATGAAAACAATAGACAAAGCATACCACATTCTTCAATGTAGCATCAAACTGCAACGTGTGTTTTGGAGATGATAGCAAAACGATAAGTAATATATATGCAGCCTTTTTGTAGTATATCTGTGTAACCAATTCAGTTTAGTAGGTTAAACTTAATCTTGGTTAATATTTTTTAAAACAAATTAAGAAGTTGCGTTCAAAATGACTCAGATAACAACGCAATGCTGAAAATTTTCCAAAAGCTTGGTCCGGAAAAATGCATACAATTTCAATTCGAACTACTTGAATGTTCCCTAGTTTAACTAGCCGGATAGATCACTTGCCAGTTACTCTAAGAGTTTGTGTTGTACAGTTACACTAATCGACAATGTACTCCCAACGAAAAAAGTTTATCGTACAAACATTCTTTGACAACTGAATTACTTGACAACCATTTGTTCCGGAAGTAGTTTTGTCTGTTTACGAAATGGATATTTGTCAAACTAAATATAATGTCTGACCTTTACGTGATACACTACTAAAATATTTTCCCAAAAGTTAAATTTGTTGTCTTTCTTATATCTGTTTTTAAAATTGATGCGAATCGTGTACCAGTGATGTCTAAGTATATTTGTTGTGTGGAACTATTGTTTCAATTAGAGATAAAATTTGACACGTTCAAAATGATGTTGTCCCGTCAAATTTACATCACCCTATGAAAATGACGATACCTTGTCAAATGACGTTACCCTGTTAAAATGTCGTTATATCAGGTAAAACTAATCAACAATAACTAGAAAAAAAAACAATAATTCAGCACAAACGTTATGTGATGTATGTAATCGGTCCGATAATCAACATGTGATAGAAGATGAGTTCTATTGTACTTACCGGTTAAATCTTGGTTAAGTTTTGTTGGCACACAGCTCGTCAACACAACCAGACTGACAAGAATCGAACACGATAGGAAAGAATAATTCATTTCGAGACTTTTTCTGTAAATAAAATTAAATACATATACATTAATAACAGAGATGTCATGTGCTACATGTGCCTTTAAATTATATTATTTCATATTTATATAGTGAATGTTGCTGACTTGACTTTGGTTAAAGCGGGCATAGTCCAAATCTATGAAAAAACTGCAAGGTCGGTCTAAAAAATCTTCATTCTATCAGCAATGCATAAATATCATAAGTAGCTCATGTTTAAAACATCTACTGGTAATAAAAATCACGGATAAGGTTGCCGAAAAATGAAAAATGACTGTCAAATGATCCTGACTTTTTATGTGTCTTGAAGCTATTTGTCATATAGGGATAAAGTACTGATGTAATCAGAAAAAAATAGTCTAACCAGTCTAACCTTGTCATCTAACAGGTCGTGTACTTCATTCAAACACCATCGTCACTTTTCAGTTACTTATAAACGATATGCAGTGTTACATTTAGGAGAAAAACACAATATTATCGATGCTACCTTTGAAGGTCAATGTGCTTCTTTTGAAATACGTGCATTCTACTATACAGGTATTGTAATACAATGGTTATAAATATATAATATAAATATATAATGTAGGTACAATCTTACCAAGTCAAAACAATAAATCCAAAATGAAATGTCGTTCCTTAAAATTTCACATCAATTTTTTAAACTGTTGTCACAACAAAAAAAAAACTCTGATTTTTTGGCTTACTTCGGATAAGAAATATAACCTTTCAGCAGTTAACTGCAAAATGGTGTGAATCATACCAAGATATGTATTTGGTTTGACGGAAAACACCTTAACAAGAATTGTCCATTACGGCTTAGTGTTACTCACAAAGTGACCATAACACATAAAGTGGATGTATGCTGTCCGACATAGGTATTAAAATGCATAACAGCGAACACCTGCATTATAGATTCCCCATTAATTAGGCTAATAAACATTTATTACTTATTAGAATATATCGTGTTTTTATTAATATATCGTGTTTTTATTTATTTCTGTCAGTATTTGTCCTAAATTCCTTATTTATGTGTTATTTTAAGAAGGATGTTTTGCAATCTGACACCGTTATTGTTTTTTTCAGTCTTAAAATTAACCAATCTTTCAGCTGTGGAGCGGTTTTTCTTGCGTTCACACAATATAATATATTTAGTTTTTATTATTTTTCCAGTAAAAAGCTTAAAAAAGAAACTAGTTAACTCAGATTGGAAATGATATATTTTTAGATAAAAGTTTTGAAACATTTTTGATTAATCAATACCACTACAACGTAGTGTAGAAACCAAGAAGTTCCGGATAATTTAGGTATGTTTATCTGGTCAATTACTGATAAATTACAAACCTATAACAAGCACTGAGAAGTGTTTGCAAAAATCTATTTGTTCCTTTTCATGTTTCTTGTAAACAAAATTTCACTTTGGCAAAATATCAATCAGCATTTTTATTTTTCCAAAATTCTTCGTAATCTATACTTGAAGTCAAATTAATACTAATTAACAATTATTTAATTAATTCTTTATCAAATATTTTTCAACTGAGTAATTCGCCTGTTTCGAGATCAGAATATTTTGTTTACAAAAAATAAAATCTTAACATGTTCAAGACATAGCATGTACAACTATTTTCACTAATATTGATACAAATTGCTAATTCTGTGTTTTAAATTTCTTAAAATACTTTTTCGCGTAAACACGCTTCAAGCGTATGTGCTATCTTAGACTGAATGTTATCAAATAGTTTAGACTTTTCATGCACAATGTATATGTAAATAATTTCTTCATGATATATAATACTCTAACAGAATATTAATTTATTATTATTATTATTATGTGGGAGAGAGAGAGAGAGAGAGAGAGAGAGAGAGAGAGAGAGAGAGAGAGAGAGAGTATTCGCTGCCGTGTGTTAATTGATAATTTTTGAAAAAAGTTATTTTATAAACACTTAAAACTAGTACATGACACAGTGTTCTGCCGCTATCAGATTAAATGATCATCAGTTGTTTTGCTTATTCTAATAGATAATATTATTTTTAACGGAACTCTCTCAATCTCCAGTTTTAGAAAAGGTGTCATCAAAGTTTACAAAGTTTACCAAGTCCATTAACTTAACAGAAAAACATTTATGTATGGTGAATTCCAATTATCCAGTTCTTAAAAAGGCGTTAGTTTGAGCACACCAAAGTTTACAAGGTCAAAAAGCATTAATGTATCTAAAATTATTTCTAATTAAAGAAGAAAAATACTAAGTAAAAAGTAAAAATAATAACGATCATTTATCAATTGCCGTTATGACATACGTAAGAAAATTTGAAAATAAGTAAAGATGTCATCCAAATTGCTATCAAGAAAATGAAACTTTATACAAAAGTGCAGTATACACCTGTACAAAAACCTTCAATTTTTAAAATTTTAATTTAAGAGCAAAAATCATAATGATGAGCATAAACTGTTAATTGACGTTAAAAATTAATTATTAAGCCATATGTAATAATCAGTTATATCGAGGAAACATTAAAATATACCAACCTGTCTATATCGTGTTGACTGCTGGATTCCAAAGAACGGAATAAGTGACTTAACAGTTCCTCTTATTACCTGTCGTGTCCACTCGTCTGTCCACCTCAATGAACATACAATCATGATTACAGAAAGAACATAAAATTATTTTTTATGTTTCCTGAAAAAAAAATTACTCATCTTTATAAAAATGTAGGAGAGAAACAATTAAGTAATCTTGACAATTAAATTTTCTATATGTTGATAAATGAAGGAGAATTATAAATAAAAGACTTTTTTTTTAAAAAAAAAAAAAAAATTCTGATTCTCCTTTTACTGTCCCCATTTTCCATTTGTCCAGTCCAATATATCAAATCTGTCTTCATTTAACCAATGTTATAAAGTATCCATATATTCTTCTGGTTTTTTTTTTTATTATAGAAATGTAGAACAGACATAAACTGTCAGATTTTGTGTCTTGAACTAAAATAAATAACTAAAAATAAAAGTTTTACGTGATAAAACCGTCCAAAATAACCATACCGTAATCCATTTCTCCAATCTTAAATGTCACTCAACGAGATTTTGATTCATTTTTTTCTACAATTTTTGTCAGAAAAGCAGTAAAAACTTTTATTCTAATTCACAATGTTATATCAAGTATATAATTTATTTAGTTCATAATTAATTAATTTATTAATTAAAGTGTAATTTATTTCCTATCTTTATGTCACTCAAAAATTGACAGCATTTTTTTACTTTCTTCGACAAAAATTAAAAAAAAACCTATTTTCACAATATTACATATTACATTTTTACATTTAGATAAATTTGATAGGACAACTATTTTTAATTAAGTAATTTTAGTGATATTTATATCTGACACCAAATGTCACTTAACAAATTTTGGCGGCTTTTCCAAGTTCTTTCGGCTTAGAAACAATAAACACCATCCAAATGTCACAATATTCACAACAGATATATAAATGTGTTTAGACAATTATTAAGAATTTTCATTAAGAATTTTTATTTGGACTTTTTATTTCAGTTAATGTGAAAATAATGCCGTCAGGCTCCAGTTTCACAATCAATGAGTCACTCAACTCAAATTAGGGGATAATTCAATGTAAATTTTTAAGATTTTCATAGTCTAAATTTAATTGCTAATGTTATATTTAAATTGCTTAGTGTAGGGTTGTTGAACAGAATAAATCATTGTCCCATAAAACTTTAATTTTTAAAAATATGAACAAGAGAAAATTGTAATATTTCAATTGAGTGAATGATTGTGAAAATGGGGCCAGGTAAACAACCAAATAAATAATGTTTTAATCATCGTATAGGTCGCTGCTCCTGGTTCGTAATCATTAATCGTTCTTGTAATTAGCCAATAATTCTGTTTTTTTATTATCACCACAACACCTCGATGTATTGCTTGTTTATTTATTTGTTAACAGATGTCACCTTACCATGTCAGGTGTGGTAAGACAGATGGTCAGTTAAATCAACAAAATGTAAGTCAATGTACCTGATGCATATATCATAAATATGTCCATCAACATGGATATTTCTGAGTTCATATCTGTATGTATTGAAATCGCATCCCCTGAAAACTAACAGCATTCTTCTATTGCATATTTGAATTTTTTTAATCTCATACCTAAACCAGCTGTACCTTTTTCATTAAGTATAGGCTTTACATTATCTTGTTAACTTGGATAAAGTAGATACAATTTGTGGTGGTAAAGTATAACATGTATCTGATTATATTCAGTGGTCAGTTTTAATTTTAACGAATTTTTAATATTTCATCCCTTTCTCCATAAATAACCACTTTTTTTCTTAAAAGCTTGTAAAAGACTACATCAAGAAGCATTAGCGTATGATGGCCCTTTCAGAAGAACAACTTAAAATTAGTTTCACTGACAGAAATCCCCCTCCTTCATATTTGTGCTTTTTGGACCACATCTCTAAAATGGTTATGGAAATATGACAATGAAATAGACATCTGTATCTGACAAAATATGAAATCTTAATAATAATACTTTTTTCCACTGTTTCAGTAACATTATACACGTGTACTTAGAAATTTACTTTTAAAAGTTGGTCTATTTATCGAAAAAGTGATACCTCTTTCACAATTACGTTTCCAAAATAAATTTATAATTTATTTGAAATATAACAAAATACCTGCTAAATTTTGCTGTGCCATATTTGCACATTAAGTAATAAAACTTTTCAAGATGTATGTTGTGTAAAAATAGTTACTTCATATGTTAACACCAGAAAATGCTCAAAATGTTCAATTGTTCACCGGCATTTAAGAATAACAATACATTTCAAATCTCTCTCTCTCTCTCTCTCTCTCTCTCTCTCTCTCTCTCTCTCTCTCTCTCTCTCTTCTTCTTCTTCCTCTTCTTCTTCTTCTTCTTCTTCCTCTGCTTCTTTTTTGCTTTGCAAGGAGGAAAGCTGTATTATACTATGTTTGAACAGCTAGACTATATGCTGAGGCAACTCCCGAGTTAAAAATTTATTGTTTGTAGCAGAATTGATGTCGACTTTTTTTAAGTATGACAAATCCAATTCTTTGCCATCTTTAAATGACTTTTTAAAAAGGAACATAGATAGAGTTTGATCTCTTAAAGATTTTTTTTAAAAAAAAAGAAAAACAAAAACAAAAAAAACATAGGTATATAAGATATTTCAGGCATAAGCAAAAATCATCACAAAATCTTCAGAAAAGCGTAACAGAAAGGAAAAGACTACGGATTATAAAATGTTTAGATAATGTACAGAATGATCTTGTAATATAAGCTTACTACAATTACTTTAAACGTAACAGTCTTGTCTGTAGTTTGTTATAAAATACATGTAGCTCCAAGACATTTATTTATTTATTTATTTATTTATTTATTTATTTATTTATTTATTTATTTATTTATTTATTCATTCATTCATTCATTCATTCATTCATTTATTTATTTATTTATTTATTTATTTATTTATTTATTTATTTATTTTTATTTATTTTTTTTTTATTTATCTATCTTTTAATTATTTTTGCTGACACTACTGGATCACTTGTGAGGGTACGGGATGTCTAGTAGCTATGTATAGAATGCACATCATAGATTAAACATTTCATGGTAACAGGCTATATGAACATTTTCAATGGAACCGGATATGGAAAGCAATTTGATCAACGTTATTGAACAGGTTCTGGTTTTATCAACTATGTATTACTTCTAGATCACACGGTATCCCGGACAATGGCATTCACTGTAGGTAAATAAAATAAAATTTATAGCCAACAATATGTACTTGTCTCTTCAATAGTAGAAGTTAACACAAACACACAAAAAACAAATAAAAATGACCGGAAAAACAACATAAGATACAAGATAAAACACATATTCAGATCAATATACTGTGACCACTTGTTAACTCTTGTCTTTAAAAGATCACGTGACGTAATGACAAATCAGTATGATTTACGCAACAAGTAGCCAGTATCAATTCATTACATTTTTTATTCAAATCAAGAGAGTGGAGTGGAGTGGACTGGGGTAATGATATTTTACGCCCCAGTCAAAATTTTTTCACTTATTTCCTCCACCATCAGTTTTGGATGGTGGAAGAAACCGGAGAGCCTGGAGAAAACCACCGACCTTCGGCAAGCGAACTGACAAACTTTCTCACACTAGGATTCAAATTAAGAGAGATAACTAATCGAAGCTATATCAATATTTTCAAGCACATACATACATATCAACAGGATAAGTTATATCTTATTCCCTAGGGTCAGATAACATAACATCACTGCATGTACATCTGTTTTGATCACTGTTGGTCAAGTCTTTATCTGAAGTTTACTTTTTGCTTTTATCATTATCTCTAAAAAATATATCAACATCCGTAGTTTTTCTACTGGAATGTTACAATCAGATAACATGTTGAAATTTGTTGTTATTGACAAAGACGCACAAAGGAAAGAGACATTAGAACCAACAATTAAAAGTGTTCAAGGAACTAAAACTGATACAATGATCGGGGGCTTTGGTTTTGCAAAACTCCATTCGCTAAATCCGACAGAAAAGCTTGCTCGGTTAAAAGCATTGCCATAAGTCATTTTATTAAAAACTGATGGGGTAGTCTCGGTTGTTTATATTTAACTGCGTTGATCCATCCATTGTGAGGTAGTAACGGTTTTATTAAATATATTTAATATTCATTTAATATAATGACTTATGGCATTACTTTTAACCGAGCGAATCTTTTTTTTTTTATTTTTTTTTTTTTTTTTTTGGTCGGATTTAGAGAACAGAAATTCGTCATAACGACAAAAAGGAATCAAGGGGTTTGGTTTAAGTTTAGGGGAGGGTAGTTCAATTTTCTTGATCAAGTTGTTCAAAATACAACGTAAAGTTTACTTTATTTCCACTAACTTTCCAAAGTGGTCGGTCACCTCCTGACTGACGCTTGAAAACATGTTAAAAAAAAAAAGAAAGAAAGAAAGCTATTACAATAATACCACAGGTCTGGATTACTCTTAACTCGAGAAACCCGAGACTTACTAATTAAGCTTTTGGTGTCACATTCGAAGAAAGTCCCTAACAGAGAATAAAAAAGGAAAAATAAAATATTGAGTAATTAATTTTTCTAAAGCCATATAATCCAGCTATAGGTTTGTAAATTAAGTAAATTATTAAAACAAACTATAAAACAGACATTTATAGTTATACAAGTAATATGTTCTAGTAGCAAATCCTAAAAACCAATATATCCAAACTACGAGTAAAGAGTTAAAACATTTATCCAAAAGTAACTTGAGAAATGTGTCCATTAGGGAATTTTTAAGCGTTATATGATTAACATGTGCTACTTTTGAATTGTATAATCTGCCATATGCTTCTTTTGAATTGTACTATTTCATAAACATATCTAAATTAGTGAATGAAACACTACCGGATATCTTCCAATCGTTTCCAGATGTTGTCATTTACCTATTTTTTTAAATACCGTTTTATAATATAAAAGTTTTTTAAAAAAAATAGCATACGAAACAGCATGGAAAATTCCGACGATATTTCTAATGATTGTATAACTGTATGCCTTTGTTATCTGTTTTATTCTATATCGCTTGTACAGAGAAAAACATATCGTTTCCAGATGCATGATTCCACTGAACTAATAAGTATATTTTTGAACAAGGTTGAATACATTATGATAAACAGCTCAAGGTTGCGATAAATCGAAGCAGCACGATAAACGTTTTTGTTTTTTGATATTTTTTTTAATTATGTATATATATTATCTAGAAAAATTCGACATCGTATACGTATTATCTCACTATGATGATATGTCTGTTGTTTTCAGTACTGAATCAATACATATCATATTTATTATATTAGTTAAGAAGCAGGAAAATTACATTAAAATCAGGAGCATATTTACAGATTTCGAGTCAATAACCTTCATACCACAATCTTAACTATGATTCTAATTTGTTAACCATAATTGATTCATTTCAATTTAATCTCCTAGTACCTTCAAACTTCTGACATCTCACTATCTGCCATGCGGATAATGATCGGACTGCAGATTATTTGTCAAGATTCATCAAGATTCAAGCATGATGATTAATTATTCCGTCTACCGTAATTTCAGGATTAGTTTGGACGTGTGTATTAGAAACCTGAAGTCGTCTGCAACAAAATGATGATCGCGCTTGATATGTTATCAAATACATGATTATTCAATACGACATGTACACCACAGGTACTTGGGAACGGGTAACCCCCCTCTTCCCGGATATTTGTTTTCTGGGCAATTTAATAAAATTATCTAGACTTTTTTACTTTTAAATATTTCCTGATGATGTATCAACTATAATACAAGACTTTTTACCCAAGTACGATCCGTTTTAACTGAAAGTCGAATAAATCACATCATAAAAAACACTTGAAGCGAAGCCTAACAAAATTCTATATTTTTTAAAATGAAAAATATTAACTGTTTACAAATATCCTTATTTAAAATTGTTGGTCACATTTCCCGCTAAATCGTAGACAATGTCTCAAAGCCAGATCAACGAAGTACATTTTAATAATCGATTTTTCGCTTGGCAAACAACAACCGCTCCCTAGATATACATACACACACATACACATATTCCATAAGGTTGAACAGTGGTTATGATTACGGAATACTAATATTTCTTTCCTGTGCAGACGGCACGACATAAAAAAAATCAACATATAGTATATAAATGAAAATAAGTTTAATTCGTGTGTTGGATTTAAATGTGGGTTTTATTTACAATATCACTGGAGTAGTATAAACATCTGTCTGCCGGATAAGGACATGTGAATGAGCTGCAGTTCACAAGGATTATCGATCGACAAACAACAGTTAAGAAATGTCAAGCTTTTTTTCGTGTACAGGAAAGAAAAATCCGTTTCGACGATCAAAGAAGAATAAAAAGAAAGAACCGGAAGATGTGGTATATATATTTTTTATTGTTATTTTTTTTTAATTCTGCACCACAAGCTATTTTGCGTCGCGTTGTACAGCGTGGGTTTTTTTAGCATAAAGCGTGGTCTGAGGGTAATGATACAACCACGTTGTCATTGTTTAGAAAACCACATCCATGGTATGACAGTGGTAAAAATTCTGCACGTACATACAAATAAAAATATATTTTGTAATCCTATCGTCATTGCCGGAACATGTGACAGTTTATCTATATCTTGAGATGTGTACATGTATATTTATCTATGTGTTCACTCGTATATAAACTCGTCACGGTTCACTGACATTTGCATTGAGTGTCAAGGATACAATAATAAATGTGTATTCAACTGTTTCTCACAGTATATGTAAATCACGGTTGTTATTATTGCAGTAATATAAAGAAATCTTAGATAGAAGTGTTGATATTAAATATGTATATTTCTATTAATTAAGTTTATATTATTAGGACGACTTGACCTGCCTTGAACATTGATCAACACACCTGACAGGTGTTTTGGTTGACTTGGAAAACAAATCAAGTTTTAGATACAGGTCAACATTATTTAACCTTTTCAAAAACGGATTGTTTTAAAATAACCTCTCTCTCTCTCTCTCTCTCTCTCTCTCTCTCTCTCTCTCTCTCTCTCTCTCTCTCGTCTAAAACTGTACCTTTGGTCAATACTGTCCTATTGCTAAAAATTTGTTTCTAAAAAAATCAATACTTGCTAGTTAAAATAATTCAGAAAATCTGAATTTTATGTTACTTGGTAAAAAACTGTATATATTTTTATACATAATTTGCGGGGGTGTAATTTGATATTTAGCAGCATATATAAGCGTTTACTGTTTTACATATGAAAGATCTCTACTGATTACATTACCAGAACTCAGTACATGTAGCCGTTGTAATGAATTTCTGCTGTGTTGGTCAGAAACACAGGATAAACATCTCTATTTGTTGTTGTTCTGTTATTTTTACAATTAACAATTATTGGTATCCCTCTCTGATCTTTTATATTGAATTATCGTTAGATTGAGATATCTTTAACATTTGGAATCATTATCCCATCTCTGTTAACTTGTTAATAGGTTAAGATAGATGTTACAATATAGATGAGCTCTGGACAGGAACAAATTGATTAGTATACAAGGAGATGTAATTAGCACTTCTAGGATGACTATATCATCCTACATCTCGTCAGTTCATCGTGGCATCATGGAATAAGAAAATTACAAAACATTTTTCTTGAAAATCATCAAAATAGTACGGTCTGTTAAATCTTATGAGACACCCCTATGATTACCGTTTGTTTACGTCACAAAATTGGACTTTGGACAACAAGCTAAATTAATCAGTTCACGGGAGAGAGAGCTTAAAGAAAGCTGAACCAGTGACCACTGCTGACCCAAGAACGAAGCTGAACCAGTGACCATTGCTGTCCCGAGAACGAAGCTGAACCAGTGAACATTGCTGTCCCGAGAACGAAGCTGAACCAGTGAACACTGCTGTCCCGAAAACAAAGCTGAACCAGTGACCGCTACTGTCCAGGGAACGATGACTGTTTTATCACTAAACAGTTATGTGTTATTACCAAAAAACAACAGGCAACGACGACGAAAAATAAAAATGAATAAATAAATAAATAAATAAAAAATACTTGGTCAATAAACGCCGTACGCGTATGTGACTTATTTTATGGATGATGAATGAATGTTTTATATACACTTCTCACACTAGATCAGCTTAATCACGGATTTACTATGTTTGCCTGATTAAGTCTTAAATCCACTGTGGATTTACAGGACTGAAATGTCTGAATATAGAATATCTGTTTTCATGACTTAATCGATAGTCCATTCTTATGCCATTCTGCACAGACTATCAATAGCTATTTATATACATGTATACTAGTATACGAAGTGTTGTGTTTGTAGGGTGACATCTCAATACATCTAATTCCCAATGCTTACCATGTGCTGCGGTTAAGTGTAAAGATTGTTAAGAGATGAAACTTGACACGTTATGGGGTTTACGTTTTATTCCTCTTGAAGGTTCTCTTGAAATGCGAAAGGAGATAACCTTAACGTGTCCGATTTTTCACTATCGGACAAGGATTTCCGTGTATTTCCGTTCTTTTTATCCGTAGTTAATTTTTTTGTAGAGAAATTAGTCTCAACCCCTCGGAATTCGTCTAATCCGCTTCAGGAAGAGGAGGTTATTTTGGGACAAATTCCGAAATTTTAACGAAAATAACAAATAATACATAGAAATGGATATTAGTTTCATGTTTAAACAATCTTGCATGGACGTAGCTTCGTGACGTCAATAGACATCTTTTGCATATCATAGATTCCCTTAATTTCATTTTTCCTAAAATTGCAATGAGAAAAAGAATCTTGAAATTGAAGAATTTTATTGTAATAAGCTTAATCATATAAAGACGTCATTGTTTGTTCCTGCAATGAATATTCGGGCCTTTGTCATCGTTGCAATGCATTTCTGCTATGAAACTGACCATCTGCTTGAGTGAAATTTTATCTAATTTTATCCATGTAGATTGATCAAGATTCCGTGTAAAACCTTTAATATGGAGCCATTTTAGCAAATCTGATAAAATTCTTGAAAGTTACTGTTGTCACCTCGGTGTCCTGTTTCGTCACGTTTCTTTCGTACTATCCGTCTATGTTTCCCTATCATATTTAGAGTTCCGTGAGCAATGTTTTGATCTGAAACTTTAGTTGTGTTTACACGCGTGTGGATGAAGTTAGCATATTGAAAATGCCTTCTATAGTTCTTTAGACATGGCTCCAGTTTCACAATCATTCACTCAATTGAGTGTACACTCAACTCAAGTATATTTCGATGTCAATTTTTAAGACATAACATAGTTAAAATTGAGTATCTAATGTTATATCTAAATTGTTTAGTGTAGGTTTGTTGAACAAATCAAAATATTGTCTCATAAAAACTTAAAATTTTTAAAATATTGATGAGAGAAAATGGGAATATTTGTGTTGAGTGAATGATTGTGAAACTGGGGCCTGATCATCAAATACCAATTGAAACATAAAATAATGTTGTTAAACATTTCTGGTGATATGTCTTCATGATCTTTGTGATATGTCTTCATGATCTTTTGTGATATGTCTTCATGATCTTTTGTGATATGTCTTCATGATCTTTTGTGCTATAGTCTACAGAACTTTGAACGTTGAGCATCCCAATACGTACCAATCAGCAAAGACTGGCTGGCAAACCAAACACTTTTTGTCGACTTCTCGCGTTGATCATGAATTACAAAAAAAATTCTATTGTAACCTAAGTAAGGAGATGATCCGACACTCTTAGTGAACCTACTTTCGGCATAAGTAAAATGTTATCCGTGTTATAATCAGATCATAAACACAAGATATGTCAGTTTTGACGGCTTTGACCTGTCATTCAATTTGTGTGTTACGTTTTGTGCCAAAAAAGCTTTTTATTTACAGTTTTAAGGTCCCGTCTTAATTTTTTTTTACATCAGTGACCTTGACTTATTGTCAGATTGAACTGGACAAGTTTCTTATATGTTAGTAAAGGCGGTTTTTTACTTGGTATTGACGTTGTTGAATATGTAATAACATAATTTGTAATAACATAAAGGTCGACAACAATTAAAAACTTTACTATGATAAATGTAGTTTCGTTTCCTTGATCCTATTGCTGAATCTGTTTTGTTTTCTCACTGCGTCAGCAAATAATACTGAACTAAATACGTCACACAGCGTGTTATGTTTACGTAATTACCAAGTGGATTGTATATCCGCTGTCTACATACACAATGGTATTGTACGGAGTCTGTTTGTTTTTTCTCGTAGAGTTTGCTAATTGTATAATCTGTATGATAACATGTAATTGTTGTGTTATGTTCTCCTGTGAAGTTTTAATTGATCTATGAAGGTCATGTGTACGATTTACGAGTCAACCATTCTGTGAAGGTAGAACTTCCTGCGAGAAGTAACGTCTATAAAATATCTTTCACAGAAATGTTTAAAACGATAACGCTATTTATGATATATTTTTAAAACTTTGATTGAAGTCTTTCCAAACGGAAGACATTTTCGAACCTAGAATATATCAAAACTTTTATTGGGGATAAAAAATAAGTTGGTTGTTCCTTTATCAAATTGTGGCTCGATATTGTTTGGTGGAGATTATTTACATGCGGTTGGATGGCGTCCCCCAAACATCATCTTTGTGTTCCAAACAAACGAATTATTCTTTTTATCATCCCTTGTTGCTATGCCAGTTTTCGTACATATCTTTCTCCCGTATTTCGCAGATGAAGAATTCTGGAATTTGTATGCACGTTTGTTTATTATGTATTGATTATAACAGTTTATATCCTTTGTCTTTCTGTGCCATCAAGTCAACGATTCTATACTTACATCTGTTATGATCAATGGTTATTCCCACGCACTATTGAGCATCATTGCATTATGTATGTGCCATGTCTTTAGGTTGAGATATAAATTAATATATTTATGAGTTGATCAAACGGAAAAATCAATAAATAATGTGTTAACATAACGCTTTGTAACTACAAATGACACAAGGTAATTATAGTGATGGGGCTACTGTTGTGTGTGGAATATTTCTATAAATTAATCAGTGAATGAAATTGATGACGATTAGATGCGTAACTAGGATACAAAAACTAACACATTGGTGTTTCAATATAATTACATGTGTGATATCGAGGAGGGGATACTTTAGTGAAGATGGTTTGGTTGAAGTTATATTGCACTGGTAAACCAAGCATTTATCATACAACTCATGTGTCTTATTTCTTAAACACATAGACGGAAACTTTAAATTTTAATTAATTTATTTAAATTTACTTAATTTTATATATTGCCAACGTTTGATTAAGCATATTTTGCTACATGTCTAAGCATAGTTTTAAATACAATTTTAAATTACACATTTTAAATTTTAAATAATTCTCACTGGTCTGATAAACAAGCTTCGCTGTGCCATTCCGTTTGGCCTAAAAGAGTGGATATTTCCGATAAAGAGTGTTTGGATGAGTTTGCTCGAACTGATCATTAATAAGGAACCTTTAATTCATGCTTGACGTATGTTGTCATATTGCGATATCCGTCATATCCGAAAATTTCACTGGTAAATTCACAGGCACTTGTTTCGTATACGGGGTCCACAGACACTTGTTTCGTATACGGGTTCCCCTACCTATATTTACCACAGGGTACCTAACTCATTTTCGGGCACCCCGCTTCAAGCTTGTATTTACTAATAAATCAATCATACACCTACATTATCTTGACATGGTTCGCTCCAAGAGATATTTTTCTACATTGCTGACGTCTCCTATAAAGATCTTTTGTTGTAAAATGCTTATTTATTCATCGATAATCAGCTGAAATCATATTAAGACAAACTATAAGCTACATTCACTTCCCATAATTGGGGTCTAAATGTTATACAGTAAATTCATGGGTTGCTAAGTTAAGCAACGCAAAGGTGAAAGTAAAGTCATGATGGCGTTGACAAAAACGCAGCAGGAGATACTGGATAATTTTTTTTAAATCATAAATGAAGTAAATTATATATGTTACATTTTTAAAACAATGCAAAAATGCCTTACTTATAGACTAACATGTCACATTCCATTTTTCCCTGTTTGTATTTCCCTCCTAATTGCTCTAGATTTTTCCTTTTTATTCGGAAGTTTCTAGTTTTATCGTACACACTTATACTCATGGATAAAAAAGTTGTTTTATTTAAACAAAGTTTAATTATCCGAATTTTAGTATAAGTACGTAAAAAATATATTATCTATAAAAATGTTACCAATTATTTTCCACTGGCAGATTATTTTAATTACGTAAAAAATATTTTGTCCGTAACCGCCAAACCGGAAGTGAATGTAGCTTATAGTTTGTCTTAATATAATTCCAGCTGATTATCGATGAATAAATAAGCATTTTACAACAAAAGATCTTTATAAGAGACGTCAGCAATGTAGAAAAATATCTCTTGGAGCGAACTATGTCAAGATAATGTAGGTGTATGATTGATTTATTAGTAAATACAAGTTTGAAGCGGGGGTGCCCGAAAATGAGTTAGGTACCTTGTGGTAAATAAAGGTAGCGGGACCCCGTATACGAAACAAGTGCCTGTGGGTAAATTCCATTCTTGCGTCAAGTTTGGCTTCGGATTAAAGTTTTATTTAAAACTTTTTAATATGATCTCGAGTGCTTACACCCACTATACTTAAATACAATATGTGTTTAAACCAATTAAAATCATTAGTCGTAATTTCATATAAAATACGCCGAATTAAACTGGTCAAAAGATGTGAAAAAAATACATAACGGTTCTTATAATCTGTTTTTAGATAAGAATGAGATAATTTTGATAAATATATCAGTTTGTAGCGTTAAAATAGTCAGGTAATGCACGCCTTTAGAGCACATAATCTATAAGACTACTTAAGATATTAATCAAAACTTTGGACTTGGGAGTCTACTTAACCGTAAGAGTCGATATCTTATTATCAGGGAGCAGTCATTTCTTGCAAATTTATTTGTCCGTAAGAAGTGCATATTAGTTAACAATCGGATTAAGGGTAATTACTTTGGCAAGTTCCGCGTTTTTTGTCGTATGCGTCATGTTTGATATTGTTAGTTTTAAACTGAATAACATGTATTTAGCTAAAACTATTGCAAATTCAAGAACACGAAACAACACATCGTTAGAACAAAGAAATGGCAAACAAGACGAGCTGAAAACATTATCAGTATATTATAACAAATGATTGTAAAAGTCTCAATTTTCAAATGGACAGAGGCATTGAATAATCAAATATTAACTAGCGAGGCGGGGTAAAACTTCCGTATTACCTAAATTTTAATTTTGTATGAAAACCCCTAAAATTACGTAATCAATTAATTTTGGACATTGTTATGGAACATATTTTTAAACACACACACACACACACACACACACACACACACACACACATATATATATATATATATATATATATATCTATATATATATATATATATATATATATATATATATATATATATATAATTTAGGTAGCCGGGATACAAAGGGAAATTATAGCATTATTTACGTTTTTTAAGTCCTTGCCACCCACCTTTTTATAATCATTGGTTATTTTGTAACTAAAGCCCCTGAATCATAGAAAAATAATTAAGGAAACAATTCTGATTTTGATAAGTCCAAAACACTGAAAATGAAAAACAAATAGAAAACCAACTCAGATTTGATTTGAGATGATCATCTAGACTGTCACTATAAAATCTATAGTAAATTTAAATAAATTCGATGGAATAATATATTCAAATTTCTCACAAGTTTCAATTTCTTTTTATATTTTATTTCCTGTATAATACATTATGATATATGGATGTTTATCTTTGACTCAGTTAATGAATGTTTCTGAGATGCGTAACCTCTGACAGCTGTGACAAGATAGTGGGTTATCTTATAGATAACAGTACGATATGATATGATAAATGTTGATTTTCTTGTAGTCGCTTTGGTGGATCTTCTTTGATTTATGACGATATTTATTGAATTATTAAATTGTTTCCAGTATGACTACATGTATACCATAGTTACAAAGCTAATATGAATTATTGAATAACGGGTCTTCTACCAATAGCAAATACCATAATCTCCATCTGGAAGTGTCAGTCAAGTTGGTTATTTATTTATTTATTTTATTTTTATTATTATTATTTTTTTTTTTTTTTTGGTTAAAGCTTCCGCTTGGATACAGTTTACATGATTGATTGTACATATAGCTGTGGTTGAGAAGCACACATGTCGTGTATTCTGGCGCTCAGCTTATTTACATTATCCATATTGTAGCCTACAAAAACAAATGTGTGCCTTTTCGCCTTCGTCATAAAGTGATTTGCAAAACCAAATACCACGAAAACCTGTTTAAAATGCATTCATGTTCTTGCTTTACAGAAACGTGCCCTTCCGTTTACGTAATAAAGTGATTTGCAAAACCAAATACCACGAAAACCTGTTTAAAATGCATTCATGTTCTTTACAGAAACGTGCCCTTCCGTCTACGTCATAAAGTGATTTGCAAAACAAATACCACGAAAACCTGTTTAAAATGCATTCATGTTCTTGCTTTACAGAAACGTGCCCTTCCGGCGTCATAAAGTGATTTGCAAAACAAAATATCACGAACACCTGTTTAAAATGCATTCATGTTCTTGCTGTACAGAAATGTGCCCTTCCGTCTACGTCATAAAGTGATTTGCAAAACAAATTACCACGAACACCTGTTTAAAATGCATTCATGCTGTTGCATTTCAGAAACGTGCCTTCCTTCTACGTCATAAAGTGATTTGCAAAACAAAATACCACGAACACCTGTTTAAAATGCATTCATGCTGTTGCCTTACAGAAACATTGCCTTTCGTCTTCGTTTTTAAAACTAAAAGATAAACACATGTAAAAAAGTTTCCGTCATGTCTTTAAAAATATAAATCGCAAACTTTACACATACATTTACATGCATCCCTTTCTCAATTGACTTGTGTGTAACCGGCATGTTTTTGTCATTCTGATATCCTTGTCAATACAATGTAATACTAACAATCTAAATGTTTGCTTGCTTTACAGTATAGAAAGAAGGCGCCTACATTGGAAGAGGAACCACAAGTAGACGAAAGAAAACCTCCATCAGATGACCACATACCTGAAGTCAAGGTAAGTAACCTTAATTAGATTACCACTTATCCGAAGTCAAGTTAAGGTCACCTTTATAAGATGACCAGCTACCTAAGTCAGGGCAAGGTAACCTACATTAGATTACCACATACCTGATGTCAAAGTAAGGTAACCTCCAAAAGATGACCACATACCTGAAGTCAAGGTAAGGTAACCTTCAAAGATGACCAAATACCTGAAGTCAAGGTAAGGTAACCTTCAAAAGATGACCAAATACCTGAAGTCAAGGTAAGGTAACCTCCAAAAGATGACCAAATACCTGAAGTCAAGGTAAGTTAACCTCAATCCTGAAGTCATGGTATGGGAACCTCCATCAGATGACCACAATCATGATGTCATCGTCAGATTACCTCCTTTGGAGATGACCATGGTAGAAGAACCTCCGTCTGCTTTGTAATCTCTCAATGATAAATCTGAGATGATTGTCCAGTTACATAAAAACATTATTTAAATATCTTACAAGATTTATTTTTAATTTGATACTTCATTGCCAAAAAAGAAGAACATTTGTACTGAATATTATGTTTAAAATCGATCATCATCAGCAACAGCAGCAACAGTATCACCATCATCATCATCATCATCTCTTTATTTTATTTTCTCCATTAACATATTACAATATATATGACGTTTATATATACAAACATCAATAATATTTGTACTCAGCTTAGCAGTCTATTTTTTAAGAAAATGTTGGTCACATTGACTTTTGGGGAATGTAAAGTTGAAAAAAACAAGTATTTTGTAAGATATATAAATATATATTTTGTGTAACGAATTAAGGTTAGGGTGGAGACCTGAATGTTTGTAAGACATATATCACTGTACAGAACATTTAACTATATCATTTTATACAGACTATCACTGTAGGATACATATCTACATCAGTTATTTATATATGTCTGGATAATTTAACTGTGTTGTTTTATTAAAACTGTAAACATTTATATACATGACTAATATTGATATGACAGATCCCATTCTCTTGGTGACTAAGATAGGAACCCCCATCTTTTGCATGAACAACGTTTGTTTTTAACTATGTTGCCAAGATAAATAGAATGTTTTTCTCTTTATTTTTCATTGCAACAGAAATTTTAGAATACTTGCAGCTTTCTAAAGACTATTTGTTACAATATCAATATCTTAAATAAAACTGTATTGTTCTAAATCCATTTTCAAACCAATTATTTTTTTCTTAATACTAGTAATGTAAACTGCATAATAGATTATTTTGAAACGAAATTGAGTGAGTGAAGTATTGCTTAAAGCCGCGTCAGTACTATTACAGCATTTCGCGGCAGTAAAACGAAATTAAGTCATGTTCAGTGGTTCAGTCTGTCAGTAACATACTGGAAATATTTGTGTTATTGTAATATACAAGCATTCAGTACTATAAAAATTCCTTTACAACAATTAGACTTGATAACTTTCAGCAATTTTGACTTATGAGACTTTTAAAATAAGAAAAATAAATGTTCCGGTGACGTAACACGTTCTTGTATGGCAGATACTCCAACTATTGGATGCATGTATTGTAAGTGTTTCACGAAAACGTCCGTTCAAATAATTAAAAATGACTTTTGTTGCTTTCCATACATACATACATATATATATATATATATATATATATATATATATATATATATATATATATATATATATATATATATTTATATATATTGATTGTGATCATATCCCGGTCTTTTCAGACGGTATTGAATGAGCAAAACAATCCTCTGTGTTAACATTTATCATCAAGTACATAAAAATATTGCTAATAATTACAAAAGCTTGTAATTAATGCTGTCGAAAGCACAAGAATAAAATGTGATAATCATCCTTTCTTTCGTTTGATAAGATCATCTTATTAGATTTTATATTACTTCCGTTTTCTTTATTTAATACCATACTTGTTTCCGGATATCGATTTTGTCTAAAACAGACATTCATATTCACTACAATGCTTGTGTCTTAAATTAAGCCTTATTCATTTAACATTTTAAAGACACAACTTATAGTCAACTCTGCATATATATTTGTATTCGTAAATAGGACTTGCCGCGATATTCACTTACAATTTGTGTTCAATTCTGTAATTTGTTACATAAGCGATGTAGACTTCTCTATTAGTCAAATTTCATTATTTTGTCAGCGCGTCCTAGCGTTATTTGTAAACAGATAGATAAAATAATACTCGACAAAAGATTCGAATATGTCTTCTATTGATATTTAATGGAGTCTTTCTTCTGCCTTCGACTTATATTTTTAACTAAAGCATCTAGCATTATGTATTCCTCCGTGTGGTAGGAACCTTACCAAATAATTTTTTATCTATCAAACTTTTCGGCCCCTGAAGTCACTGATGAGGAATGATTTTCCGAAATGTGCACATCTGGCACATCAAAATTTAACAGATATTTGTGTTATATATTTACGTGATGTCATTAGAATTGAGACAACGTTAATGGTAGCATTTTATTAAACCAACAAATCAAAGCCAGGTCAGTTAATTATAGAGAATACAACAATCACAGATTTCCAATTTTGCCAATTAATTGTTAGCCTGGCAGATTTTATCAAAGGAATATCTGCATCTATCTAGACGACATAATCATTTACTTCTATACATATGCTTTAACCCCCTGTGGTATTACCAAAGTACGCACTAATTAATGATACTTTTTATATGTTTGGTATTATATTACTATGGCAACCCCGTGTTATAAATAATTATCTCACAGGTAATACTGTTACTGTCAGTTATAATAACATTTTGTCTATGAACCACATCAGACACCTTATGCTTCATTTGGCACTTATTGTATCAGAAAACCGATTCTCAATTTTCTCACAATAAATTGTATGCATTAATTAACTAATGTCCGTCTTGTTTTCAATTTCATTTTTATTCACTAAAAAGTTTTTTGATTATTTAAACGTTTTAACTTAAAAAAAATCTTTTCTTTTAACTCTTTGTGGTAAGGATTGTTTTGTTAGGTTCTTTTGTTTGTTATTAATTACTTTAAAATGTTAGAAGAAAACCAGTGATACAACTTAGTTACTTAATGGTCTGATTTAAAAATTGATTGAAAAAGATCTCAAAGTAAAGACAGTATTGAAATAATATTAACAAAACACGGCATAAAAACAGGCGCTGGATTGACATTTGTAGTTTTGCAGATAGATAGGTTATGTCATCCAACTTTCAGTTGTTTTATATACACATTGTAACTAAATAAAATGTATCGTAGATCCGACTTTTAGTCATAATTCAAAATCCATGTAACATATATTGTAGGCCAATTTAAGTCGTCGTATTTCGGGAAAACATATATCAAAGACTTACTATTAGTCGTATTTCGGAATAACGTATATTGAAGACCGACGTTAAGTCGTCGTATTTCGAAATATTCCATTAATTTTCTCAGCCAGTCCTGAAGTTCGCCCGAGCAGGTCTTAGTGTGGTAACGTTCGCCTCGATATAGGTGAAATAATCTTGACTGGGGCGTAAAACGCCATTTCCCTGGCGTCGTTAACGTTAAATACTAACAAGGTTTCAGTCACAAGTTGAAAATTAACTTAAACTACGCCATGCCTTGACTATAACATGGTATTTTTTATAATTAAATATACTTTATATACATTTACTTTTTGTAATTAACGCAGTTTCAATCTTATTTGTAGATAAATGGCGGTCAGGTCATCTGTGGACAATGCCAAGAGAACTCTGATTCACAACAAAGTAAAAATGATGAATCGGGAGAAACGCAGGAACCGAGTAGCCCGTTCCTTAAAGAGCTCCAAGAAAAACTTCAGGAGCGAGACAAGGTGGTGGTGGAAGAAAAGATCGAACCTGTGAACAAAAGTACGACAGAATGTGCTATAGAAAACAAAGTTATCAGTAATATTGAAAGACAACTCAGCGAATCGAAGACGAGACCAAGAGAGGAAGCCGATTTGGAGGTAGAATTGCTAAAGGCAATGCTGAAAAAGATTGAAAATGAAAACGAAAAATTGCAAAATAATCTTAAAAGTTTAGAAGACCAATATTTTAAAACTAAAACTGAATGCGATAACAAAATTGAAAGGGTAAGGTCGGAAAATAGAATTTTGCGTAAAGAAAACGATGGTTTACTGGAGGAAAACGAGAAATTGAAGATAAGCGTGTCAAATAGTAAACTGAACAGTAAAAATGAAAATCAAGAGATGGTTAAGTCGGATATAATACAGAATGAGGAAACGATGACAGAACTCACGTTCCGGGTACAAAGCGTTTCTGATGAACGAGAGGAGCTTTTATCGGCCATTGATAGTCTTGTAAATATTTGTTCTACTTTAGAACCGCGACTTGAAAGCCTTGAGCAGACGACAACCATTCCAAAATCGGAGTCTAGTCCAAACTCTGAAACTAATTTATCCTCTCGAATAGAGACTATTCATGATGAACATGAAAATTTGAATGAAGCATTAAAAAGTTTGATGAAAAGACTTCAGGAACTAGAATGTAGAATAATTGAACTAGAAGTAAACGCTACTGATAGCAAAGAACTAACAGAAATGGAATCAAATATGGCGTCACGTATTGAGCAGACGGATGCATATCTGGGCCAATTACAGGTAGAATTGGAACAGACGCGCGACTCTTGCCTACTTTTACAGCAGACGTTGAAAACGTCAGAGAGCGATCGGGAAAGGTTGTCAAGTGAAACGGGTAAATTAAAAATGGAGAACGAAGAACACAAGCAACATATCGAAGATTTACAAAGTATACTGGAAATGAGAGAGGCACAATTAGATAAACAGAAAGAAACCAAAAATATGGTCAAAGAAAATATACAGTTATCAGCAAAATGTCAAGAGCTTTCATCACAGCTACAAGAAAAGCTAAGATCTTGCGATATGTTGTCTTCACAGCTCACTGATATACGTTCAAAATACGACGAGTTATACGTCAAGTAAGTAATGACGTTTTATTTTGTTACTATTCAATATATTTGTTCCTATCTTCTTATTCTCACAGTGTTGTTGTTGTTGTTGTTGTTGTTGTTGTTGTTAGTCCTAAATACGAATACGAATTTCTGGTTTGTTCAATCGTAAATCGGGTGTATTTTATATATAAAAACTGCGTGAGCCTTAATATCGACGTCCAGTGTATCAGATGTTAAAAGTAGTCTGATGGAATAAAAGCATACGAACCGCTCTGTTCTTGCTACATCTCTTGTTGTAAAGTTTTATAACTCCTGGTTTAAAATTTAAAGAGTTCAAATGTAACTAAGATTGATGATTAATTTTGATGAAAAAATAAGTATTTTATCACAATAACACACTAAAGTTAATAATACAATCCATTCTGATATGGTTTCAAATTACTATTGTGATGTCTTTAAAGCTGCATTAAGTTTTCCAAAGAAAAAATTAAAAAGGTGCTAATCTAATAATTAATTGTGCTCCTAATGAACAATGTTACATTTGGTTCAATGATGAAAGCTCGTATAAATACAGAAATTACAGTATTTACCCAGCGAGATGCAGCATTTGTGAACTTATATTAGAACATGGTTACGTCATCAAAACCAGGGTCATTTAAACACAACTTTCAAAACGGTGAAATACGATAAATTAAACACAGAACTTCGTTGAATTTGTCATTTATGATTTAGTAAGGGATACATAACACCATTTCAAATACATCTGGATATTAATGAAGGACAATTAATGCAATCTGTCATGTTTCACCTTCGATTTTAGGGTTTTCCTTACATCCGTGCGCATGCTCTAAGCTCATAATTACCATCGTAAAACACTGACCAACCGGTCAGAGGATTCCGTTTATTTACAGCTAAAAGAAATGAAACTTTAGAAAATGAATGTCGCGGATCGTGGTTAGAAAATATCTATTTTTTTAAAAATATATAGTTTTAGAAAATCAAAAAAAATTCAGAAAATTGAAAAACTAAATGCAGCTTTAATTGAAAATGTTGAATGAATAATTTTGTAAGGACAACTTTGTCCCGTATTTCTGATCAGAATATTGTTTGTTTCGCATTGCAACACCTTTTTGAGTAATTTAAAGCACCATGAAATAATGATAGAAGTATGGAATGATTAGAATGGATAATTGTGTAATGCAAATGTATTAGATTTGTGAGGCATGATTCTCTTTAGCACTTATTTCAGTGAATCAATCCATTTTCCAGGTGGGTTTGCTATGGCAATATAAAGGTGTTGCTTTCTATGTGTTTTTATCGGCGATAACGAGGCGGGATGCTATTTTTCCGGTTCAGTTGTCTACGATGATGACGGGACACAACTGTTACTTTACCGGTGTTGTCGTCGTTAAACGTCTGTATGTTTTTATTATTATTTTTTTTAAATTTTTATTGTTTGTTTCTTTGTTAAATGAACAAAGTACAGTGTGTATAATATTTAGAATAATTATAATTCAACGATTACTTTTAGAGATGTTTCACGTGCATTATGTTTTATTTCAGGTACAATGAGTTATCATCTCGCCCATCGCCTCCAAGAAATAATCATAGTCTGAATAACGGTTCGGTGGTTGAGGATATTCAAGTTGGGGTTGATGCCAATTCGCCCGTTACAATAGCGGAGAGGTTCCATAAAGAGTTATACAGTAACGATTGGGGTCATGCTTATGAAAAGTTGACCACAGTTTGTCGCAGAGATGAGAAGAAAACTCTACAAATATTGCTGGATTTTTGCACGGTAAATGTCATCTTCATTATTGTCAAACAATTTGTAAGGTTGTGTCGTAACAGATATACGATTTGCTTATACCTTGTACACTTTGTAAAATTGTTTAACCATATTATAATCATTTTGCCACACACTCATAGGTACATGTAGTTTATGAAATACTTCCAATAAATCTTTATAAAGTTTTTGTTCAGTATTTTATAGAATTGCTCTGATTAACTTCTATGAAATTTTGATGTCAGCACTTTAGTATGTCCGAATTTAAGGAGATTGGTGCTTGTTGAAAAATCCCTTGTGACTAACAAAAATACTTATCTCAAGCAAACCGGTAAAGTATATGACACCATTGGATTGTGCCATTGCGCCATGTGTTTGACCGGATTACTTTCAAAAAAACAAAAACAAATTATTTCTTGTCTCTTGAGATAAAATTAGTACTACATATAAGTGTATGTTAGTACTTATGGTTGGCTAAACTGTAAAATGTAAGGTACATAGGATTATTAAAACAATAATTTTAATAATTTTGCCATTGGGAAAAGTGCCAAATTTTCGCCCAAAACCATAGGTAGGAAAAAGCTCTTTACCATTAATAAAATCTTTTATTATAATTCTGTAACTTGCATATCGTAAAGGAAATACAATTTTGTGCGTATTTTTGTTTTTTTTATTTTGTTCGTATATCATAAAAACCTTTTTGTTGTTTTTTATTAGGAGGGATACCTACACTGCCGACGTACCTCCCGTCAGCAGTTAGATATGATTTGCTCAGTTTTATGTACCCCCTCATCTTCCCACCTCAGAAGTGGCTTGTCTCGCAGATCATCTACATGTGTAAGTAATTATATATTTACATATTTACGTCATAATAACTTACTGTTTGTATATACAGTATGAATGTTTTTGTTTCAGATATAATAAATACAAATGCAGATGGTGTTATCATTATATGGTAAATGGACAATAGTAGTATTCAGAACTAGTATGGTGCAGTTAGTTGGTTATCTATTTCACCTAGGTCGTTGCGGGTTTAAAATAAAGAAAAATCGGAACGGGAAAAATCCTACTGAATAAAAACTTGAAGATTAATTCTTTTTGACACAGACGGAAAAGTCGTTGGTTATTTTAATGCAAAATTACTTTATTTTACACAGAACTTGCACTTGTTTACCCATAGATTATATATATATATATATATATAATAATATAATTTAATATAATATAATATAATATAATATAATATAATAATATAATTATAATAATAATGAATTTTGCAATAATTTTTAAAATTTTAGTTCAGAATCAAAATGTCGAAATTACAAAAGTGATTCAGACATATTTGCAAGGTCATTTCATTTATTCTAAAACAAAATAATTTAAAAATGAATGTTTTTTGTTCTATTTTTACTTGTTTCTTTATTCCAACTATACAACACATTTGTGTAACTGGTCACATTTTGAAAGATCTATCCATCCAATTGGATTTTCGTGCTTTTGAATTTAGATACCATATTTTATACAAGGTTTATTTCATATACACAAATTAAGCATATTTTTGTATTTTTTTCTCTTTATATTGTTTTTCCAGAAATTAAATATGGATTTGCTACCCAAAACATTACGTCAGCAGATTATTTCTTTCCGAAGAAAGCCTACCAAAGAATTCCTGCATCAGTTATATGAGGTACAATAACTGTTTAAAAACTAAACTTTTGTAGGATTTTTTAATCCTATCAAGTAATTTTGTATTAATTTCAATAATAGGTAAACGTAAATATAGTCATGTAACAATTTTTTTTCAATAGTAATTGCGAATCATTTAAAGCTGCATTAAGTTTACCAAATTTCTGAATTTTTTTTGATTTTCTAAAAATATGTTTTTTTAAAAGTAGATATCTTCTAACCACGATCCATGACATTCATTTTCTAAAATTTCATGTCTTTTAGCTGTAAATAAACGGAATCCTCTGACCGGTTGGTCAGTGTTCTACGATGGTAATTATGAGCTTGGAGCATGCGCACGGATGTACGGAAAAGCCTAGAATCGAAAGTGAAACATGACAGATTGCATTAATTGTCCTTCATTAATATCCAGATGTATTTGAAATGGTGTTATTTTTCCCTTACTAAGTCACAAATGACAAATTTAAGAAGTTCTGTGTTTAATTTATCTTATTTCAACATTTTGAAAGTTGTGTTTAAATGACCCGGGTTTTGATGACGTAACCATGTTCTAATATTAGATCCAAAATGCTGCATCTCGCTGGGTAAATACTGTAATTTCTGTATTTATTCGAGCTTTTATCGTTAAACCAAATGTAACATTGTTCATTAGGAACATCATTTATTAGATTAGCACCGTTTTATTTTTTTCTTTGGAAAACTTAATGCAGCTTTAAGAAACTTCTGTTTTAAATGGCTTGTATATGTTTTGGAAAGCTTCATTTAGTTTTTATGATGAAAAATATTTAAAATACTACATTATAGTATAGCCAAACTATTTTTCTGCATATAGAGATAAATTGATTAACGCCAATTCAGAATTCTCTCACTTAAATCAGATAGCCAGTTCTTGAATGATGTATGAATCTGGATTGCCATAAGAAAACCACCGACCTCCGGCAAGCAAACTACTGGCAAAATTTTTTCCATCATGGGTTCAGATAAGTTTTAAATGTTGTTACTGTTAGTTATAAGTGTCCACCTAATCTAACATCTTATACTAGTACTCTGTAAAGTTTGAAATTGCAAAAAAAAACGAGAAAATCAAAACATCTTATACTTGCGACTACTATACTACTGTTTGTAAAAATTGGGCAACTACATTTACATGTAAAGATATGATTAATATACATGTACAACATATCCATAGACAGTCATAGTGAACCAATACAAGTTTCATAAACTATTCTTTACTTTACAGGACTTCATGAGCCAGTTAGATTTTGATAAATCTCGACATTTGCGGAATGTCCACGAAAGAGAAGTACAAGAAATAGCGCCATATATATGTAAATGTCTGGAGATTTGCTGGGAAATGGTTGTGCAGGATCCACCAATGTATTTACAGTTCAAGTTACGTCATGGATCAGAAATAGAAACTGATAAATATGAGTGTTACTCTAATCTAGGGAGCAAGGCTGATTACCTTGTGTGGCCTGCTTTGCTCAGAGAAGAAAATGGTGCTGTATTACAAAAAGGAGCTATTCAAGCCATACCAGATAGGCCTTAACATTAAGTGGAAAACAACAAATTATTTCTATTAAACATCTTAATTTCACTGGTTGTATTTGATTACATTGGGCTCTGGTTATAGAGAAGGCACGGTCCAGTTGATAAAAGTTTGTTTATTTCAACAAATCAATGATTAACACAATTTCAAAATGAAATCAGTTCTGTTTTAAAACAATTTCGTTAAGTTTGATAGAATTTTATTCTATTTTGACTTTTTCTTATATGATGATAAGGTAAAAACTTTTTTTCTAAGGATTGAATAAACTTATCAAGCTTTTAGCAACCAGGCCCTGATTAAAGAAGCCATACCAGGTGCTCTGGGGAATGTTTGAAAAGCCTACAGGAATAGGTCTATTTAGATACAGTAAAAATCGTTTCTTTATTTCCAGAGTCCTGTCTGTTGTTTGTATTAGGGAGGTGTCGTATTGATTTTTGGGGTTTTCATGTTGGATATAGACACAGATTGTTAAATATTTAATGAGATTGCTGTATGGGTATATATATTGTTTTCACTGAGTGGTTTAATGTCTATGTATTATAAATCTATGAAAAGATTGTACATGTACTTGTGTATTGTAAAACAATTCCATTTGATTGAAATATGGGCTGAATACTGTTAAGGTATATATATTATTTTTCTGATTATTTCCAAGAACTCTATGTGTTTGAATTCTTGCCATTATTCACTGAAGGGATTTATTTTAATCAGGAAGTTTAACTACTTTTTAAAATCAGTATGATATGTGGTAATTGTTCTGCATTTTTCGTTTATCATCTTAAATCTTTATTTATTTATGTAGTAAATTTTAAATGATTTTAATATTATTTATATTATTTTGTATTTTTAGATTTAGAATAAGAATTCCATATGAATCTGTGTTAAATTTATAACACAAAATCAAAAATATATTCCATATTTCATTGCATGATATTCTATTGTATTCTATTGTTCAAATAAGGAAACAAAATATTTTGTGCAACTCATATATATATATACATATATATATATATATATATATATATATATATATATATATATATATATATATATATATATATATTTATAAATACCTATACAAGTAGTGTATATCATAATCATCATGTCAAATTTCATTTATAGATTTAGAATATTGAAATCTTTGCGGTATTTGAAAGTGATCTCTTAACTAAAGGATATAAATTGATGCAGTAAACTTGTTTTTCTTGAAAACATTGTATTTTGGGAATTTTGGTGGAAAATATAAAATGTGGGAAAAATATATTTTTCAAGATTAGTTAGTAACTTATTAAGGCAAACTCCCTCGGTGTTAGCAGGATAATGTTTTCAATACTTTAGCTTTCTGAAAAATTTCCATCTGTATTGATAGATGACTAGATTGAAACATGTCTAATAATTTATGGATAGCAGTGTAAATGTCATCAATATTTTATCATATTTCAGGTTTTAGTCAGCTATTGCAAACTTCAACAGACATAAGTGAATATTGCATGACTGTGTCATGTAACTGACAAACATCTGCATGCCAGTCATGATGCTATTAATTCGAGAACTGATATCATTTTAATACACAATAATGTTTTTGTGTATTATTACACCATTTGGTCATGAATTTCCATTACAATTCTATCAAGTCTAAAAAAGCTTCTTAAAAATAGTTACCTTATAAAAGCATGACCATCATAATGTCATCGAGTGCAAATTTTGTTTATCTACTTGAATTCCGCTTTGTACATATCGCTTATACATCTCCAATTTTATGACGGGGGGGGGGGGGGGGGGGGTGTTACAAAGAAGGCATACTGTCTGGTCTAGTCTTTTAATACATCCGTATTCATGTCGATTAATGACTTATTGTAACAAAATTCCCCTGTATTGTGGTTTATTTGTTCGAGTTTTCTTTTTACAATCAGGGAAGTTTATGATAAATTACTTTCATGTTTCTATAACAATTCATGCCTGAATATCAACTTCATTTTACGAAGTTTTAAACAAATGACACGAAAAAAAAGAAAAAAAAACTGTCTGGGATATATATTACTTATATAGCGAAAACAAAAGCTTAAAAGTGAGAAGGAAATACGAATGTCTTCTTCCGCGAAAATCAACCAATATCAAAATGTACCGGGTTTACAGTATTCAGATGATCATGTCATTGACAGGAATCGTTGTCTCATATTGTATATTTATTTTTGTTGTACTATTTACTTTGATCAATGTTCACGATCTTTTCATAGAAATCCTCGGAGAAATCCGTTCTTAATGTTGTTACTTAAAACTGTACTACTGTGGAGTTGGAATTATAGAAAATATTCTCACGGCAGCATTTACTATGTCTGTACTGCTTAGCAAATACTTGAAGTTCACTTTGATACAGTGGTCATTAAACAGTACTTCTAAAGTCGCTGTCAAATATTAATACAACCGTAACAATAAGTAAAACAAAAAGAATATACATTTTTTTTTATTGCGACTTGAACCATTCGGTTGTCATTCCGCATAGTCCTGAAGAGATATCGAAATGTGTGCTACCTTTATTTAATAATAAAGTCTATGCACTGTTACCACAAATTTGCCACACTTAGCTATCAAGATGGCAACACGGAAATGATAAGTTAAATACATGTAGATCATATAGGAAATAGATTTACTTCTAGTCACGCAATAAGTCGCAAATAGTCGCATTAGTATCGTTGTAGCGCCTTTAACTCGCTCCCAAATCACACAAGCTTTGATGCATTTTGCTTCATTAATTGTGCGTAGGGGACCTTGACAAATACAGGGACCAGTTTAAATCCATTACTGAATCATTCAGTAACACATTGATTGTAGAACTGAAGATAACATTTTTTGTTTTGCTTCATCAATATGCTGTTACGTGTACTTTGTATTTGGTGTATTATTTATGGTTGCCATAGCAACTTTGCAGATTGTAAATACAACAACTGTAATTTGTTTAGATTGATAAAATTTACGTTGTACTTTTACTTTTTTCACAACAGACTTCGGAACAATACGTTGCTTGGTTTTAATTTTTATGGTATTTTCAGATGTACACAACAAATTCTGAAGGGTCACGTTTCAAATCTCAAATTTAGAAACAATGTGATTATTTCATTGTTGTCCGACAATAGGAGATTATTTTTTTTGTTTATTTTGTGCATTTTGCATTACAATTTTGGAAAAGGGGTAAAGATATTAATTCGATTCTGGAAATTCTTAGTAGATTTGTATTTTAAATATGGCTCTTGGTCGTTTTTACGTTAGTAAACTAGTGGCTGTTAACTTAAGTATTTATTTAGAAAAAGCTACACATCAACAATGCAGAAATCCATTAAAACATTATGTATAAGAAAATAACATATTTCATATCAACATATTTCGCCAAAGGGAAGATTGTGCCATTGTACATAATTGCTAACTTTTCCATGATTTTATCGTCGGTATAAAGACACCAAGATTAATTACATACATATATGTAATGTGTATTAAAATTAAGTAATCAAAAACAATTACCAACAATAAAAACTATTGTGTGTACTGTGGTATATGTTTTGTTGTCTGTCTCTTAATAAAATATTGAAAATCTCAATACATGTTTTTGTTTGTTTCGCTGCAACAGTAAAGATCTTAGGGTGACAAAATGTTTTCTCTTCCCGGCTCCATATAAGTGAAAAAAGGTTAGAAATTGGGTAAAATCCCATTTTCCATTCTTTTAAACATGAAAGATGACGAAAGATATGTGGAACGCATATCCAGTGAATTATACTGAATGCATAGCCTAACAAAAATGAAATCATGATAAGCCATATTAACAGTTCGAAGCTTCTAAACAAGTATTACATTTAGCATAGCGACCATATGCTTATCAGTACTTTTGACGTCTCCTTGCCTGTTACAAATACAGTCACGGTAAAATGTGCGTGTTATAGAAAATTAATCAAAAACAAAGGAAATGTATAAAACTGTAGGTAATGTACGTGAAACTATATTTTTAACTTAAAACACTCTTGACAACAGCCAGTGTTTTACAGTACACAGCAAAATACATAAAAGTGATTGTATTTTTGTTGTACTATTTACTGTGATCAATGTTCACGATCTTTTCATAGATATCCTCGGAGAAATCTGTTCTTAATATTGTTACTTAAAACTGTACTACTGTGGAGTTGGAATTATAGAAAATATTCTCACGGCAGCATTTACTATGTCTGTACTGCTTAGCAAATACTTGAAGTTCACTTTGATACAGTGGTCATTAAACAGTACTTCTAAAGTCGCTGTCAAATATTAATTCAACCGTAACAATAAGTAAAACAAAAAGAATATACATTTGTTTTTATTGCGACTTGAACCATTCGGTTGTCATTTCGCATAGTCCTGAAGAGATATCGAAATGTGTGCTACCTTTATTTAATAATAAAGTCTATGCACTGTTGCCACAAATGTGCCACACTTAGCTATCAAGATGGCAACACGGAAATGATAAGTTAAATACATGTAGATCATATAGGAAATAGATTTACTTCTAGTCACGCAATAAGTCGCAAATAGTCGCATTAGTATCGTTGTAGCGCCTTTAACTCGCTCCCAAATCACACAAGCTTTGATGCATTTTGCTTCATTAATTGTGCGTAGGGGACCTTGACAAATACATGGACCAGTTTAAAATCCATTACTGAATCATTCAGTAACACATTGATTGTAGAACTGAAGATAACATTTTTTGTTTTGCTTCATCAATATGCTGTTACGTGTACTTTGTATTTGGTGTATTATTTATGGTTGCCATAGCAACTTTGCAGATTGTAAATACAACAACTGTAATTTGTTTAGATTGATAAAATTTACGTTGTACTTTTACTTTTTTCACAACAGACTTCGGAACAATACGTTGCTTGGTTTTAATTTTTATGGTATTTTCAGATGTACACAACAAATTCTGAAGGGTCACGTTTCAAATCTCAAATTTAGAAACAATGTGATTATTTCATTGTTGTCCGACAATAGGAGATTATTTTTTTTGTTTATTTTGTGCATTTTGCATTACAATTTTGGAAAAGGGGTAAAGATATTAATTCGATTCTGGAAATTCTTAGTAGATTTGTATTTTAAATATGGCTCTTGGTCGTTTTTACGTTAGTAAACTAGTGGCTGTTAACTTAAGTATTTATTTAGAAAAAGCTACACATCAACAATGCAGAAATCCATTAAAACATTATGTATAAGAAAATAACATATTTCATATCAACATATTTCGCCAAAGGGAAGATTGTGCCATTGTACATAATTGCTAACTTTTCCATGATTTTATCGTCGGTATAAAGACACCAAGATTAATTACATACATATATGTAATGTGTATTAAAATTAAGTAATCAAAAACAATTACCAACAATAAAAACTATTGTGTGTACTGTGGTATATGTTTTGTTGTCTGTCTCTTAATAAAATATTGAAAATCTCAATACATGTTTTTGTTTGTTTCGCTGCAACAATAAAGATCTTAGGGTGACAAAATGTTTTCTCTTCCCGGCTCCATATAAGTGAAAAAAGGTTAGAAATTGGGTAAAATCCCATTTTCCATTCTTTTAAACATGAAAGATGACGAAAGATATGTGGAACGCATATCCAGTGAATTATACTGAATGCATAGCCTAACAAAAATGAAATCATGATAAGCCATATTAACAGTTCGAAGCTTCTAAACAAGTATTACATTTAGCATAGCGACCATATGCTTATCAGTACTTTTGACGTCTCCTTGCCTGTTACAAATACAGTCACGGTAAAATGTGCGTGTTATAGAAAATTAATCAAAAACAAAGGAAATGTATAAAACTGTAGGTAATGTACGTGAAACTATATTTTTAACTTAAAACACTTTCTTGACAACAGCCAGTGTTTTACAGTACACAGCAAAATACATAAAAGTGATTGTATTTTTGTTGTACTATTTACTGTGATCAATGTTCACGATCTTTTCATAGATATCCTCGGAGAAATCTGTTCTTAATATTGTTACTTAAAACTGTACTACTGTGGAGTTGGAATTATAGAAAATATTCTCACGGCAGCATTTACTATGTCTGTACTGCTTAGCAAATACTTGAAGTTCACTTTGATACAGTGGTCATTAAACAGTACTTCTAAAGTCGCTGTCAAATATTAATTCAACCGTAACAATAAGTAAAACAAAAAGAATATACATTTGTTTTTATTGCGACTTGAACCATTCGGTTGTCATTTCGCATAGTCCTGAAGAGATATCGAAATGTGTGCTACCTTTATTTAATAATAAAGTCTATGCACTGTTGCCACAAATGTGCCACACTTAGCTATCAAGATGGCAACACGGAAATGATAAGTTAAATACATGTAGATCATATAGGAAATAGATTTACTTCTAGTCACGCAATAAGTCGCAAATAGTCGCATTAGTATCGTTGTAGCGCCTTTAACTCGCTCCCAAATCACACAAGCTTTGATGCATTTTGCTTCATTAATTGTGCGTAGGGGACCTTGACAAATACATGGACCAGTTTAAAATCCATTACTGAATCATTCAGTAACACATTGATTGTAGAACTGAAGATAACATTTTTTGTTTTGCTTCATCAATATGCTGTTACGTGTACTTTGTATTTGGTGTATTATTTATGGTTGCCATAGCAACTTTGCAGATTGTAAATACAACAACTGTAATTTGTTTAGATTGATAAAATTTACGTTGTACTTTTACTTTTTTCACAACAGACTTCGGAACAATACGTTGCTTGGTTTTAATTTTTATGGTATTTTCAGATGTACACAACAAATTCTGAAGGGTCACGTTTCAAATCTCAAATTTAGAAACAATGTGATTATTTCATTGTTGTCCGACAATAGGAGATTATTTTTTTGTTTATTTTGTGCATTTTGCATTACAATTTTGGAAAAGGGGTAAAGATATTAATTCGATTCTGGAAATTCTTAGTAGATTTGTATTTTAAATATGGCTCTTGGTCGTTTTTACGTTAGTAAACTAGTGGCTGTTAACTTAAGTATTTATTTAGAAAAAGCTACACATCAACAATGCAGAAATCCATTAAAACATTATGTATAAGAAAATAACATATTTCATATCAACATATTTCGCCAAAGGGAAGATTGTGCCATTGTACATAATTGCTAACTTTTCCATGATTTTATCGTCGGTATAAAGACACCAAGATTAATTACATACATATATGTAATGTGTATTAAAATTAAGTAATCAAAAACAATTACCAACAATAAAAACTATTGTGTGTACTGTGGTATATGTTTTGTTGTCTGTCTCTTAATAAAATATTGAAAATCTCAATACATGTTTTTGTTTGTTTCGCTGCAACAAGTAAAGATCTTAGGGTGACAAAATGTTTTCTCTTCCCGGCTCCATATAAGTGAAAAAAGGTTAGAAATTGGGTAAAATCCCATTTTCCATTCTTTTAAACATGAAAGATGACGAAAGATATGTGGAACGCATATCCAGTGAATTATACTGAATGCATAGCCTAACAAAAATGAAATCATGATAAGCCATATTAACAGTTCGAAGCTTCTAAACAAGTATTACATTTAGCATAGCGACCATATGCTTATCAGTACTTTTGACGTCTCCTTGCCTGTTACAAATACAGTCACGGTAAAATGTGCGTGTTATAGAAAATTAATCAAAAACAAAGGAAATGTATAAAACTGTAGGTAATGTACGTGAAACTATATTTTTAACTTAAAACACTTCTTGACAACAGCCAGTGTTTTACAGTACACAGCAAAATACATAAAAGTGATTGTATTTTTGTTGTACTATTTACTGTGATCAATGTTCACGATCTTTTCATAGATATCCTCGGAGAAATCTGTTCTTAATATTGTTACTTAAAACTGTACTACTGTGGAGTTGGAATTATAGAAAATATTCTCACGGCAGCATTTACTATGTCTGTACTGCTTAGCAAATACTTGAAGTTCACTTTGATACAGTGGTCATTAAACAGTACTTCTAAAGTCGCTGTCAAATATTAATTCAACCGTAACAATAAGTAAAACAAAAAGAATATACATTTGTTTTTATTGCGACTTGAACCATTCGGTTGTCATTTCGCATAGTCCTGAAGAGATATCGAAATGTGTGCTACCTTTATTTAATAATAAAGTCTATGCACTGTTGCCACAAATGTGCCACACTTAGCTATCAAGATGGCAACACGGAAATGATAAGTTAAATACATGTAGATCATATAGGAAATAGATTTACTTCTAGTCACGCAATAAGTCGCAAATAGTCGCATTAGTATCGTTGTAGCGCCTTTAACTCGCTCCCAAATCACACAAGCTTTGATGCATTTTGCTTCATTAATTGTGCGTAGGGGACCTTAACAAATACATGGACCAGTTTAAAATCCATTACTGAATCATTCAGTAACACATTGATTGTAGAACTGAAGATAACATTTTTTGTTTTGCTTCATCAATATGCTGTTACGTGTACTTTGTATTTGGTGTATTATTTATGGTTGCCATAGCAACTTTGCAGATTGTAAATACAACAACTGTAATTTGTTTAGATTGATAAAATTTACGTTGTACTTTTACTTTTTTCACAACAGACTTCGGAACAATACGTTGCTTGGTTTTAATTTTTATGGTATTTTCAGATGTACACAACAAATTCTGAAGGGTCACGTTTCAAATCTCAAATTTAGAAACAATGTGATTATTTCATTGTTGTCCGACAATAGGAGATTATTTTTTTGTTTATTTTGTGCATTTTGCATTACAATTTTGGAAAAGGGGTAAAGATATTAATTCGATTCTGGAAATTCTTAGTAGATTTGTATTTTAAATATGGCTCTTGGTCGTTTTTACGTTAGTAAACTAGTGGCTGTTAACTTAAGTATTTATTTAGAAAAAGCTACACATCAACAATGCAGAAATCCATTAAAACATTATGTATAAGAAAATAACATATTTCATATCAACATATTTCGCCAAAGGGAAGATTGTGCCATTGTACATAATTGCTAACTTTTCCATGATTTTATCGTCGGTATAAAGACACCAAGATTAATTACATACATATATGTAATGTGTATTAAAATTAAGTAATCAAAAACAATTACCAACAATAAAAACTATTGTGTGTACTGTGGTATATGTTTTGTTGTCTGTCTCTTAATAAAATATTGAAAATCTCAATACATGTTTTTGTTTGTTTCGCTGCAACAATAAAGATCTTAGGGTGACAAAATGTTTTCTCTTCCCGGCTCCATATAAGTGAAAAAAGGTTAGAAATTGGGTAAAATCCCATTTTCCATTCTTTTAAACATGAAAGATGACGAAAGATATGTGGAACGCATATCCAGTGAATTATACTGAATGCATAGCCTAACAAAAATGAAATCATGATAAGCCATATTAACAGTTCGAAGCTTCTAAACAAGTATTACATTTAGCATAGCGACCATATGCTTATCAGTACTTTTGACGTCTCCTTGCCTGTTACAAATACAGTCACGGTAAAATGTGCGTGTTATAGAAAATTAATCAAAAACAAAGGAAATGTATAAAACTGTAGGTAATGTACGTGAAACTATATTTTTAACTTAAAACACTTTCTTGACAACAGCCAGTGTTTTACAGTACACAGCAAAATACATAAAAGTGATTGTATTTTTGTTGTACTATTTACTGTGATCAATGTTCACGATCTTTTCATAGATATCCTCGGAGAAATCTGTTCTTAATATTGTTACTTAAAACTGTACTACTGTGGAGTTGGAATTATAGAAAATATTCTCACGGCAGCATTTACTATGTCTGTACTGCTTAGCAAATACTTGAAGTTCACTTTGATACAGTGGTCATTAAACAGTACTTCTAAAGTCGCTGTCAAATATTAATTCAACCGTAACAATAAGTAAAACAAAAAGAATATACATTTGTTTTTATTGCGACTTGAACCATTCGGTTGTCATTTCGCATAGTCCTGAAGAGATATCGAAATGTGTGCTACCTTTATTTAATAATAAAGTCTATGCACTGTTGCCACAAATGTGCCACACTTAGCTATCAAGATGGCAACACGGAAATGATAAGTTAAATACATGTAGATCATATAGGAAATAGATTTACTTCTAGTCACGCAATAAGTCGCAAATAGTCGCATTAGTATCGTTGTAGCGCCTTTAACTCGCTCCCAAATCACACAAGCTTTGATGCATTTTGCTTCATTAATTGTGCGTAGGGGACCTTGACAAATACATGGACCAGTTTAAAATCCATTACTGAATCATTCAGTAACACATTGATTGTAGAACTGAAGATAACATTTTTTGTTTTGCTTCATCAATATGCTGTTACGTGTACTTTGTATTTGGTGTATTATTTATGGTTGCCATAGCAACTTTGCAGATTGTAAATACAACAACTGTAATTTGTTTAGATTGATAAAATTTACGTTGTACTTTTACTTTTTTCACAACAGACTTCGGAACAATACGTTGCTTGGTTTTAATTTTTATGGTATTTTCAGATGTACACAACAAATTCTGAAGGGTCACGGTTTCAAATCTCAAATTTAGAAACAATGTGATTATTTCATTGTTGTCCGACAATAGGAGATTATTTTTTTGTTTATTTTGTGCATTTTGCATTACAATTTTGGAAAAGGGGTAAAGATATTAATTCGATTCTGGAAATTCTTAGTAGATTTGTATTTTAAATATGGCTCTTGGTCGTTTTTACGTTAGTAAACTAGTGGCTGTTAACTTAAGTATTTATTTAGAAAAAGCTACACATCAACAATGCAGAAATCCATTAAAACATTATGTATAAGAAAATAACATATTTCATATCAACATATTTCGCCAAAGGGAAGATTGTGCCATTGTACATAATTGCTAACTTTTCCATGATTTTATCGTCGGTATAAAGACACCAAGATTAATTACATACATATATGTAATGTGTATTAAAATTAAGTAATCAAAAACAATTACCAACAATAAAAACTATTGTGTGTACTGTGGTATATGTTTTGTTGTCTGTCTCTTAATAAAATATTGAAAATCTCAATACATGTTTTTGTTTGTTTCGCTGCAACAATAAAGATCTTAGGGTGACAAAATGTTTTCTCTTCCCGGCTCCATATAAGTGAAAAAAGGTTAGAAATTGGGTAAAATCCCATTTTCCATTCTTTTAAACATGAAAGATGACGAAAGATATGTGGAACGCATATCCAGTGAATTATACTGAATGCATAGCCTAACAAAAATGAAATCATGATAAGCCATATTAACAGTTCGAAGCTTCTAAACAAGTATTACATTTAGCATAGCGACCATATGCTTATCAGTACTTTTGACGTCTCCTTGCCTGTTACAAATACAGTCACGGTAAAATGTGCGTGTTATAGAAAATTAATCAAAAACAAAGGAAATGTATAAAACTGTAGGTAATGTACGTGAAACTATATTTTTAACTTAAAACACTTTCTTGACAACAGCCAGTGTTTTACAGTACACAGCAAAATACATAAAAGTGATTGTATTTTTGTTGTACTATTTACTGTGATCAATGTTCACGATCTTTTCATAGATATCCTCGGAGAAATCTGTTCTTAATATTGTTACTTAAAACTGTACTACTGTGGAGTTGGAATTATAGAAAATATTCTCACGGCAGCATTTACTATGTCTGTACTGCTTAGCAAATACTTGAAGTTCACTTTGATACAGTGGTCATTAAACAGTACTTCTAAAGTCGCTGTCAAATATTAATTCAACCGTAACAATAAGTAAAACAAAAAGAATATACATTTGTTTTTATTGCGACTTGAACCATTCGGTTGTCATTTCGCATAGTCCTGAAGAGATATCGAAATGTGTGCTACCTTTATTTAATAATAAAGTCTATGCACTGTTGCCACAAATGTGCCACACTTAGCTATCAAGATGGCAACACGGAAATGATAAGTTAAATACATGTAGATCATATAGGAAATAGATTTACTTCTAGTCACGCAATAAGTCGCAAATAGTCGCATTAGTATCGTTGTAGCGCCTTTAACTCGCTCCCAAATCACACAAGCTTTGATGCATTTTGCTTCATTAATTGTGCGTAGGGGACCTTAACAAATACATGGACCAGTTTAAAATCCATTACTGAATCATTCAGTAACACATTGATTGTAGAACTGAAGATAACATTTTTTGTTTTGCTTCATCAATATGCTGTTACGTGTACTTTGTATTTGGTGTATTATTTATGGTTGCCATAGCAACTTTGCAGATTGTAAATACAACAACTGTAATTTGTTTAGATTGATAAAATTTACGTTGTACTTTTACTTTTTTTCACAACAGACTTCGGAACAATACGTTGCTTGGTTTTAATTTTTATGGTATTTTCAGATGTACACAACAAATTCTGAAGGGTCACGTTTCAAATCTCAAATTTAGAAACAATGTGATTATTTCATTGTTGTCCGACAATAGGAGATTATTTTTTTTGTTTATTTTGTGCATTTTGCATTACAATTTTGGAAAAGGGGTAAAGATATTAATTCGATTCTGGAAATTCTTAGTAGATTTGTATTTTAAATATGGCTCTTGGTCGTTTTTACGTTAGTAAACTAGTGGCTGTTAACTTAAGTATTTATTTAGAAAAAGCTACACATCAACAATGCAGAAATCCATTAAAACATTATGTATAAGAAAATAACATATTTCATATCAACATATTTCGCCAAAGGGAAGATTGTGCCATTGTACATAATTGCTAACTTTTCCATGATTTTATCGTCGGTATAAAGACACCAAGATTAATTACATACATATATGTAATGTGTATTAAAATTAAGTAATCAAAAACAATTACCAACAATAAAAACTATTGTGTGTACTGTGGTATATGTTTTGTTGTCTGTCTCTTAATAAAATATTGAAAATCTCAATACATGTTTTTGTTTGTTTCGCTGCAACAATAAAGATCTTAGGGTGACAAAATGTTTTCTCTTCCCGGCTCCATATAAGTGAAAAAAGGTTAGAAATTGGGTAAAATCCCATTTTCCATTCTTTTAAACATGAAAGATGACGAAAGATATGTGGAACGCATATCCAGTGAATTATACTGAATGCATAGCCTAACAAAAATGAAATCATGATAAGCCATATTAACAGTTCGAAGCTTCTAAACAAGTATTACATTTAGCATAGCGACCATATGCTTATCAGTACTTTTGACGTCTCCTTGCCTGTTACAAATACAGTCACGGTAAAATGTGCGTGTTATAGAAAATTAATCAAAAACAAAGGAAATGTATAAAACTGTAGGTAATGTACGTGAAACTATATTTTTAACTTAAAACACTTTCTTGACAACAGCCAGTGTTTTACAGTACACAGCAAAATACATAAAAGTGATTGTATTTTTGTTGTACTATTTACTGTGATCAATGTTCACGATCTTTTCATAGATATCCTCGGAGAAATCTGTTCTTAATATTGTTACTTAAAACTGTACTACTGTGGAGTTGGAATTATAGAAAATATTCTCACGGCAGCATTTACTATGTCTGTACTGCTTAGCAAATACTTGAAGTTCACTTTGATACAGTGGTCATTAAACAGTACTTCTAAAGTCGCTGTCAAATATTAATTCAACCGTAACAATAAGTAAAACAAAAAGAATATACATTTGTTTTTATTGCGACTTGAACCATTCGGTTGTCATTTCGCATAGTCCTGAAGAGATATCGAAATGTGTGCTACCTTTATTTAATAATAAAGTCTATGCACTGTTGCCACAAATGTGCCACACTTAGCTATCAAGATGGCAACACGGAAATGATAAGTTAAATACATGTAGATCATATAGGAAATAGATTTACTTCTAGTCACGCAATAAGTCGCAAATAGTCGCATTAGTATCGTTGTAGCGCCTTTAACTCGCTCCCAAATCACACAAGCTTTGATGCATTTTGCTTCATTAATTGTGCGTAGGGGACCTTAACAAATACATGGACCAGTTTAAAATCCATTACTGAATCATTCAGTAACACATTGATTGTAGAACTGAAGATAACATTTTTTGTTTTGCTTCATCAATATGCTGTTACGTGTACTTTGTATTTGGTGTATTATTTATGGTTGCCATAGCAACTTTGCAGATTGTAAATACAACAACTGTAATTTGTTTAGATTGATAAAATTTACGTTGTACTTTTACTTTTTTCACAACAGACTTCGGAACAATACGTTGCTTGGTTTTAATTTTTATGGTATTTTCAGATGTACACAACAAATTCTGAAGGGTCACGTTTCAAATCTCAAATTTAGAAACAATGTGATTATTTCATTGTTGTCCGACAATAGGAGATTATTTTTTTTGTTTATTTTGTGCATTTTGCATTACAATTTTGGAAAAGGGGTAAAGATATTAATTCGATTCTGGAAATTCTTAGTAGATTTGTATTTTAAATATGGCTCTTGGTCGTTTTTACGTTAGTAAACTAGTGGCTGTTAACTTAAGTATTTATTTAGAAAAAGCTACACATCAACAATGCAGAAATCCATTAAAACATTATGTATAAGAAAATAACATATTTCATATCAACATATTTCGCCAAAGGGAAGATTGTGCCATTGTACATAATTGCTAACTTTTCCATGATTTTATCGTCGGTATAAAGACACCAAGATTAATTACATACATATATGTAATGTGTATTAAAATTAAGTAATCAAAAACAATTACCAACAATAAAAACTATTGTGTGTACTGTGGTATATGTTTTGTTGTCTGTCTCTTAATAAAATATTGAAAATCTCAATACATGTTTTTGTTTGTTTCGCTGCAACAATAAAGATCTTAGGGTGACAAAATGTTTTCTCTTCCCGGCTCCATATAAGTGAAAAAAGGTTAGAAATTGGGTAAAATCCCATTTTCCATTCTTTTTAACATGAAAGATGACGAAAGATATGTGGAACGCATATCCAGTGAATTATACTGAATGCATAGCCTAACAAAAATGAAATCATGATAAGCCATATTAACAGTTCGAAGCTTCTAAACAAGTATTACATTTAGCATAGCGACCATATGCTTATCAGTACTTTTGACGTCTCCTTGCCTGTTACAAATACAGTCACGGTAAAATGTGCGTGTTATAGAAAATTAATCAAAAACAAAGGAAATGTATAAAACTGTAGGTAATGTACGTGAAACTATATTTTTAACTTAAAACACTTTCTTGACAACAGCCAGTGTTTTACAGTACACAGCAAAATACATAAAAGTGATTGTATTTTTGTTGTACTATTTACTGTGATCAATGTTCACGATCTTTTCATAGATATCCTCGGAGAAATCTGTTCTTAATATTGTTACTTAAAACTGTACTACTGTGGAGTTGGAATTATAGAAAATATTCTCACGGCAGCATTTACTATGTCTGTACTGCTTAGCAAATACTTGAAGTTCACTTTGATACAGTGGTCATTAAACAGTACTTCTAAAGTCGCTGTCAAATATTAATTCAACCGTAACAATAAGTAAAACAAAAAGAATATACATTTGTTTTTATTGCGACTTGAACCATTCGGTTGTCATTTCGCATAGTCCTGAAGAGATATCGAAATGTGTGCTACCTTTATTTAATAATAAAGTCTATGCACTGTTGCCACAAATGTGCCACACTTAGCTATCAAGATGGCAACACGGAAATGATAAGTTAAATACATGTAGATCATATAGGAAATAGATTTACTTCTAGTCACGCAATAAGTCGCAAATAGTCGCATTAGTATCGTTGTAGCGCCTTTAACTCGCTCCCAAATCACACAAGCTTTGATGCATTTTGCTTCATTAATTGTGCGTAGGGGACCTTGACAAATACAGGGACCAGTTTAAAATCCATTACTGAATCATTCAGTAACACATTGATTGTAGAACTGAAGATAACATTTTTTGTTTTGCTTCATTAATATGCTGTTACGTTTACTTTGTATTTGGTGTATTATTTATGATTGCCATAGCAACATTGCAGATTGTAAATACAACAACTGTAATTTGTTTAGATTGATAAAATTTACGTTGTACTTTTACTTTTTTCACAACAGACTTCGGAACAATACGTTGCTTGGTTTTAAAATTTATGGTATTTTCAGATGTACACAACAAATTCTGAAGGGCCACTTTTCAAATCTCAAATTGAGAAATAATGTGATTATTTCATTGTTGTCCGACAATAGGAGATTATTTTTGGTTTATTTTGTGCATTTTGCGTTACAATGTTGGAAAAGGGGTAAAGATATTAATTCGATTCTGGAAATTCTTAGTAGATTTGTATTTTAAATATGGCTCTTGGTCGTTTTTACGTTAGTAAACTAGTGGCTGTTAACTTAAGTATTTATTTTGAAAAGCTACACATCATCAATGCAGAAATCCATTAAAACATTATGTATAAGAAAATAACATATTTCATATCAACATATTTCGCCAAAGGGAAGATTGTGCTATTGTACATAATTGGAAACTTTTCCATGATTTTATCGTCGGTATAAAGACACCAAGATTAATTACATACATATATGTAATGTGTATTAAAATTAAGTAATCAAAAACAATTACCAACAATAAAAACTATTGTGTGTACTGTGGTATATGTTTTGTTGTCTGTTTCTTAATAAAATATAGAAAATCTCAATATATGGTTTTTTGTTTTTTTGTTTTTTTTTTTTTTTTTTGTTTTGTTTTTTTTGTTTTTTTTTTTTTTTTTTTTTTCGCTGAAACTAGTAAGATCTTAGAGAGACAAAATGTTTTTCCTTGGCGGCTCCATATAAGTGAAAAAGTTTGAAATGGGGTAAAGTCCCTTTTTCCATTCCATTGATTTAAACATGAAAGATGATGAAAGACACGTGGAATGCATATCCAGTTAACTATACTGAATATATAGCCTCATAGAAATGAAAATATGAGCCATATTAACTGTTCAAAGCTTTTAAACTAGCATCACTTTTAGCATGGCGATCACGTTCTTTGATGTCTCCTTGCCAGCTAGAAACGTGCAGTGAGTCACGACAAAATATGCATGTAATAGAAAATTATCCAAAAGCAAAGAAAAAATATAAAGTTGTATCGAATGTACGTGATAATAAAATTTTTAACTTAAAACGCGTGCATTACAACAGCCAGCGTATGACAGTACGCAGCAAAATACATAGTCTAAATCATTGGGCGAGACAAGGAAAAATAAACTCGTGGTAGAGCGATTATAAAACTGCCGACTTGGTTGGATGTCCAGTGTGTTCATAGTACTTTTGGATGCCCCAAACTCTCACACTTATTTTCTAGCCGATGGTCTATAAATAGCCAAGTTTAAAGTTTAAATAACCTTATTTTTGCTATCTTGTGATATCAAAGCAACCAAGAACGAAACGAAGAATGAAAAAGACACTAGAATTTTGAAAATGATGCTCACTGAGAACATTGATCAGGGCATTATGAAGTCATTTGCTACATCCTATACAATTTATTGATGAGTTAGACATTTTAATAACAACAAAAACCAAAGGTTATTATTATTATTATTATTATTATTATTATTATTATTATTATTATCGTAAATTAATTTATCACAGTAAAATCATATTATTTTTAAAAAAAAATAAGCATGTACATACAAACTAGTATAAAAGATATTATTATTTCCAGCCACAAAGTTGTCTTACAAAATAGTATAAAACATGTATACTTTGATCTTAATCTTTAAATCTACACGACTAAACATAAGAACATTTTATTCTGTTTAAGCACTGACTTATATAAGAATGTTAGAGACAACATTTTGATTAGGAATTATGAAAAATGTTTGACGGTTTAAGAAATATATGCCAGTCAAATATTTCATCGTGAACAGCTTATACGATTTTGTCATCCCAACTATGAATCCGAGACTGAAAAAAAACAGCTACTGAAAACTGTGAGAAAAATATTGAAAATCTGTCAAAACAATTAACAAAAGCTTCTACAAGAATTATTCAACATGCGAATTATTTTGAATAAACTATTCCGAATCCGACAGAGAGTCCCAGAACAAAACGTGGTTATGAAAACATTGAAAAATGACATGAAATTGTCAATTATCAGAACATCATGAAATCCACAACTACAAACGAGAGGCGTTCAATAATTTCTGTAACACAGAAGGAAATAGATGTTCAAAAAATTACTCACTACTCTTACACTTTCAACCTGAAAACTTTGCAGCCCTTTGATCCTTTATGCTGAAGAATACACGGTGACTTTACAACATCTGATAGAAAAACACTATTGCATAACAAAAGGATAAACAATTTTTCTTTTTTCTGTATAATCTTCATACGTGTGTACAACCAATACTACGGTTCTTATTTTTCTCACACTTTGCTATTTTGCTCTTCTTAAAATGTTTTTCTTTCCTTTGTTGATTGATTGATTTCACTGAATTTGGATTTTATTGATCTGGTGGATTCATTCCATCATTCTATTATTAATGTATTATCACCCAACAAAACACTATATCACAAGTGATACAAACTAGTCCCCTCCCTCTAGATTGGCCATGCAAAAAAAACCATTGTGAAATGCCAATAACTGTGTAAATAAAGGAGTGCATGTTATATATTAACCACTCGTAATTTTTCACTTAAACTACAATACTAAATCTTTGTATAAATGTACATGAAATTCCTTTCAGACATAAAGCTGTTAAAGGACTGACAATAAAATTAAAGTGAAATAAGCAAAGGCCAAAAACTCTCTGTAAGCAGAGATCAAGGTAATAAAAACGAATTACAGTTTTAAAGCTACATTAAATTTAACCATTTTTGAAATAAAATTCTAAAAATACTTTTATAAATATAAATTGATCGTTATTACGATCTGTGCGATTCATTTAATTAAGTTCAGTCTTATAAGTCCTTGCTAAATGGAAATCCTAAAAGTTTGAGGCAACTCGATAAAATGTTATTTATCTGCTTGGAGCATGCGCAGAAGTTTTACACAATGACGTCGGCAGAAAGAAAACGTTTTCTTGCGAGAACGCCAACAGATTCTGCAAAGAAAAGAAAATTGCAAATTGTGACAAACTGACTCTAAGGATTTGCATCGGCCAGTTCAGATGGAAAAATGGCTGGAAATGAAACTTGTACAGTAGTTTGGTTTGGATACGCACGCTCGTGACAACATTGCCGCATTTTGCTCTTGAACACATATTCTTTTGTTGTGTTTGTTGACGTTGCTTTGTTTTCAATAAAGAAACACCTGATCGATATTCTAAAATGAGATCGGTGGTAGATCAAATTAGCAGTAGGTTTTCCCGTGAATTTCAACGTAAGTAAAGGTTTTGTCGTGGAACCAAGTATTCGCGGCATTTTACACGAGAAGCAAACGGTTCAGATAAAAATTGTGCCGTTTATATATGATGCATAAGAAAAGTTAATGCAGCTTTAAAGCTTCTATCAAATTTCGTCAAACTCCGTTCATAGAGTTGTCAGAGCTCTTACAGAGCAACATGACAAGGCATTGTTATCAGCAAAGGAGCGCAGGTTATGAAATATAAATTCCTCAAGTTCGAAATGTAGCCACGATCATACGGTAACGCGAAAATCATAATACACTTGTAAGCAAATAAGCTATAAAATATTTTTTAATTTATTTTAACTCAGTTAAACCCAATTAGACTTACAAATAGTTAATATGGACTGGGCTATCTCTCCCGAGATAACTGAAGAAAAGCCGTTTGTTTTTGTTTTTTTTTTTTTTTCTAATTTTCGTTATTTCCCAGTTAAACATTAGTTATAACTATTATTTTCTGGTAACTTCAATTAACTTTATAAGAGCCAAACTTATTTCTTGTTTAAAGTTTCACCATTTTCTATTCTGAAATAGAATATCGGAGTAAATGTACCAAATTTTATATTCCCAGCTTGGTACGACTTTATAGGTATATCTTGCTTAAGGTGCGCGAAATTCACATCAGTTTACGAATTGATCGCGAGATGGCGTTCAATTGTTGATAAATGCATGAACAGAAAATGTGATGATTTACAACAATTTTTGTTTTGTACAGCGACTGAACGATGCATATATGCACAAGATACCATGTATAACGAATACATCTAACGGGTGGTAATCAAATAAATTAATTTCTTTAATAGATATAGCGGTAATCGCAAATAATGTGAAAAAAATATGGGGGGGGGGTGTAGATGGTAAAATTTTATATATTGATTGCTTAGAATTTATTGTTCTGTGAGCAGTATAGTCATGGTAGTCTCAGGCATATAGTCACAAAAATGTAATTAAATAAAAAGTACAGCCAGAACCATCAAAGATATCTAGAATTTGTAGAAGTTAATACACCAGAAGATAACATGAATGTAGAAATCACAACAGACCAAAGCATTCTGGGACCTGAATATATCAAAATCTTTCAATATCATTGTCAAAATTTCCTTATAATCCAGATAGGGACTTCTCCTTCTATAATTTCCAGTTGCCTTAGTTAAAATGCTAAAAAATGTATTTATTTGAATTATATAAGATATGATATAGTCACTGCATGCCTATGATCAACAAGGTCCAACATAAGAATTCTCAATAGACCAAGCTTTGTAATGTTATGCAAACATTATGTAGCATTACCTTCCAAAATAATTATGCCTGACAGTTGGAAATCCCAGGTTTACAATGAAGAAATTTTTGTGACCTTACACCCAGCCACCAAGCATTAAATGTCTACATGTACCATAAAAGGAAATTTATACTAATGTTACTGGTGTTATTGACATTCAGCTATGGCAATCTGTAGGAGAAATCACCCTTCACAACACTTCATTTGTGATGAAATTAATATTTTACCATATTATTCATAATGTAAGTAGGTAAACTGATTTGAAAATGATTCTTTAAAGATTAAATATAATGGATACTCTAAATTTTACAGGATACCCTTCAGAGAAAAATGGGGGTAATGACACATATTCTGCCACAAATTCCTATCTTAAGTTCTGGAATAATAAAATTTAATAAAAAAAAAAAAAAAAAAAAAAAAACCTATTTAGCTCATATTGAAAGTTTTATGAAAATCGATAATTTTATAATAAATTGTATTTCAGTCAGTCGAAGGTTATGTAGTCCACCATAATAAACATAAAACAAGATGTTGGAACATAACACTCCCGGAATAATTGTTCCATAACAAGACGCACCATGGAAAGTGAAGAAGATGAGGGAGAACATTCTTCATCTGCCATGTCATTGGCTGGATTTTTGTTTGGTAATATTGATGATAAAGGTGAACTTGAAGAAGACATATTAGATGAGGTGGGTATGATCATGTCGCAAACAGTTTGATCATGATGTTCAAACTTGAGTGCATATCTTGAAAACTAGTTTGAAATTTCCAAAACATTTACTAATTTCCAACTGAAACTGGTAGATGACAAAACATAGGGAAACAATTGATTTTGACCATATTGTCTAAATGTTCTTGGAGATAAATTTCATTGTTTGTTAAGATTTATCTCAGTCAACAGAAATACATACCACAATATTTTTGAAAGTTTCAAAGTTGTGGAAAAATTCATGGTATGTGAAAAAATGTGAAATGCAAACTTGATAGCGAACATTGCAACATTTGTTTCAAAGATATATAAAGGTTTTAGCAAGATCATATTATCATGATATATATTGAATTTCACTGTAATTTATATTTTATATTTTACTATACTATTTAGATATAATTACCGGTAGTACACATATACATGTACAGATAACATGGACTTCAATTTTTATCTGAAGTAACTGTTGTATTTGCACATTGCATTGTTCAATGTATTTTCACTTCAATTACTATATATAAATTATACATTACGTCTTTATGTCCTACTTGGGAGAGTAATAAGCTAAACCAAATTTCTTTTTGTGGCTGTTAAATATTCTCTAAAATTTATAAATATTGAGTATGTCTTTTCACCTTTTAAGGAATCTAAACGACACCTTGGCTCCCTTAGCATTCTTGGTGGCATAGATTCAATGGTCAAAGAAATAACTGATGATTCATCAACTGATCAAAATGAAGACAAAGAGGATAGTAGTACAGGTAAGTGTACAGGTAAACAGAATTACCAACTTGTGATATTTTTACCAGATGTAGAGCATACTAGAAAAAAAGTGAAATATAAAGTAATAGAGCTAGCAAATACTTACATATTTGATACATTTTAAGAATCACTATTTAAACATTTAAAGGATTTGCTTTCATCATTGATATAAAAAATTTTACAAATCCTTTATCCCTTACTGTAAATTTTGTTTTGATTTCCAAACATAAACTAGACCTTCCAACTTTGTTTTACACTGTTAAAGGAAATTATTTGATTTTTCAATTTTTCTAATTATTACTTAAATGTTACATTATATACATAACCATATGGTTTAGTACGTGTACTTGTAAATTGTTTCTAACAGGTGGCAGTATGGTCAAGTCAGCAAGTGCTGTGGATTTTTCTGATATCAATGAAATGGCTGAAGAAGAAAATGAAAAGGTGAAGGATGCTATGTCTGGATTAATTGTTAATAGAACAGGTATTGATTAATCAATAATTCTTAACTAAAAATTTATTTGGTGGTAAAAACTTTAAATTCTCTGTAGTTATATAAAAGATAACATTACTATAATTAACATATGATAGAGTTATGACTACAGTTACAAGGTCACATGTGTCCATTTTATTGGGCTAAGATAGTACAAGTACAGGTATAAAATAAAAAGACTGCTATAATACTATCAGACATAACTACTGCTATTTTTCCATGGACAAAATTAGATTTTGATATGAAAAAAAAGACAAACAAATCATAAGTTCATTAAAGCATTGTTTCACTTTACATGTATCTTACTATGCTTACATGTAGTTAATTCCTATTTAGACTTTTATGCTTATAGGAGTTTATTTATTGAATTGAACATCTGATCTTTATTTAAACTAGATACAGATGAAGAAGACTATGATGATGATACAGATGCCAAACTCATGCCTCCACCATCTTGGTTACCACAGCAACCAGGTCAAAAGTCAGATGGAAGTAAAGATGATCAGTCAACTCATGACAAGCCAGATGATGGTGACCAGACTAAGCAAGACTCTTCTGACAACCAAAAGCAACTTCACACACCTCTTGCTGCAATGTTACCGCCAGAACTGTCTAAAGTAGATGTAACTACTCTCTTCCCAGAGTTTAGAAAAGGACAGGTGAGTATTACAGAAAATCCCTGTCAAATCATTTGTTCAGTCAAACTTTTGTGTTATTATAATTTTGGCAATTTGTTAAAGGAAACATAAAATCTTAAAAATGGAATTCAAGACTTTGAAAAACTGAAGTAATAAGAGGACATTACAAGGAAGTCCTCAGTGTTTTTGTTTGCTAAAGATAGAAATAAATTGATTCATTGAAGTATATAATTAGTGAATTAAAGTCATTCCTTGTTTTCTCCAAAACAGAAGAACCACAGTAAACTTTATAAATCTTATCAGTTTTATCCACACATGATTTAGTGATGTACAAGTGAAAATATTGTTTGAATGGGGTTTTTAGTTTGTTCAGCAGAGGGAAGATAAATAACTATAATTTCATTTGACAGGTTTTAAGATTTTCTAGATTATTCAAACCAGTTCATACACCACATGTTTGGAAAAGAAAGAAAAAGAAAAAAGTTGAAGATGAGAAGAAAGAGGAACCAACTACAACACAAGTAAAAGGAGAAGCAGAGGAAAAACATACTGGTATGATTTATGTTTGTAGCAATCAACAATTGTTTTATGGTTTTATTACATTGTGAAAAGTCTGACAGTATGAAATAGCAGTATGGCATGAAAAACAGCTGGTCAATAACAAACCAAATGTATTTTAATGCTGCAATTTCAATGTTACTCCCAAAAGTAAATATCTTTAGATTATTATCCATCATGGACATAAAAGTGCATTTTTATTATGATTTTTATACATTTTAATACACGAAATAATTTTTGTATGTTTGAAATGTGCAGTGTCTAGTGCTGAAGTTGTAATTGGGAAGAACTGATATTGTGTATGTTGAAGCTTCAAAATACATTTCAGCCTGTTCTAATTCTAAATGTAGAAATTCCGTTTCAAAAATAAAACTAGATGAAAATAAATGGACCATTTAAATAAATATTATTAATTACTATTTTATTCAATGTTTGAAAACAGAAGTGTATATTTCAGCAGAAGAAAAGAAAGAAGGGGACCAAATGTCAAGAGAGGAAAGAGAATTATCTCCCTTAGAGAGAGTAATCGCTGTAGGACAGCAGGTAGATCCTAGAATAAATGGTGAATCTTTATCCCCAGTAAAACAAAAACCAAGTGAATTATCAGAGGAAGAGGATGAAGATGAGTATGACTTTGGGATTAAGTTGGATTTGGGAAGACCAGCTAAGCCAGAAGAATGTTTGTCTGATGATGAGGTTGGTGTTTATTACATTCTTTTGATTGTTAAAAATTCTGTCAAAACCAATTTAAAAATTTAGATTATCTTGCTATAAGGTTTTTATATTTCATTGTCTAGAAGAAACTGGTATGTAAATGTTACTTTTTCTGTAACAGTTTTATGCAATGTGTAAAGTTTTATATTAAGCTTTCAATTTATTAATATACATCACTTTTTGGAAGAGCAAACTGTATGAAACTTTTCTGTAAACATGACTGTATTCAAGTAGTATAGGGCATCAAAATGTTACCAAGGGAAACTGTTATAAATGTTAGTTGTATCAACCAATACACAGGTGATTAACATTATTAAATGGTACTTTTATTTAATTCTAAGTCAGGAGATTATTAGATCATAGATTTGCATAAAATATTTTATTGTTATGGTAATTTTTAAATAAGTTGGTTGTTTGTAAATATGTTTCATTATGATAATTTTTTTAAAAATTTTTTAATGTAACATAACATGCAATATGATAGAGATTTATACATACAATGTACATGTACCTGTATAAGTTGCTGTATTATTGACAGCAGAAATAATTAGGAACATGAATCTTATTTTAGGATAAACTTCTAAAGCCAATTGAGATCAAATCAGCTACAGGTCAACAAACAGCTTCCAGTGAATCAGAACAGAGAGTGAAAGTAGCACCTTGGAGATATGGTCCAGCTCAGTACTGGTACGATTTGTTAGGGGTTGATGAGACTGGGGAAGGTTTTGACTATGGCTTCAAGATAAAATCAGTAAGTAAAATAATGTTAAAAGTTAATTTATAACATTACTTAGTAATAAATGCATAGTGTTAGCAGGTCTAGATACAACAAAAATCATGTGATTTGTATAACAGTCACTATATATGCCCTATGAGTTAAAGCCATGTCACCACATTGATATCAATATCACATCATTTTCCTAAGATAAAGTATGACATATAAAATAATAAATGGTTAAATCCATTTTGTATATTATGTAAGACTTATGTCAGATTTGGAAACTAAGCCCACAATCTTACCTTGATCATTGGTCCAATATGATATAATTCCAACATGTATTTTCTCTGTTTCTGATCTAGCTCAGTATTATTAACTAATAAGGGGCTGATAAGGCGAGGGTAGGTGCTACTTTAGGAAGTTGATAATACTGGGGAAGATGTTTACTATGTTAGCCTTAAGTAAAATTCAGTAATTGTTGCCTCTTTCTGTACCAGACTCAATTATGAACTTTTTAGGATATTTTATAACTCTTCCACCCACAGCTTGAGGTATAGGTCAAATGTTGAGGCAAAATCTACATGTATGTTAAAATCTTACTAGTACATTTATTTATTGTGATCAATGAATGTACATGTATAAACTTATTGAAACATTAGAATTAAGGCCTTTACAAGTGTATTCAACATGATTACATAGTAAAATATTAAATATTAGGTGCCATCCCTGTTTTACTTGCCACGACAAAGTGTGTCATACTCATGACTTTAGAGTCTGTATCGACTGCTTTTGCTTGATTGTTTTGGATGGACTAGTTTTCAGATAAGCTTCTTTGTTTTCCAAACTTGCTGGTTAGCATTTTTTTTAAGCCATAGCTGAACTGCAACAGAAAATTAGCAAACTGTTACAGCATGTAGAAAATATACAATCATTTATGTTTTTTTTTTTGTTTGATTAAAGAAAGAAGAGAAAGAGGAGAAACTAAATCCTGACATAAACTTTCCTGATGAGAACTTCCTGATGGTGACCCAGTTACAGTGGGAGGATGACATCATTTGGAACGGTGAAGAAGTCAAACAAAAAATCCTCCAATCACAAAAACATAAGTCATTATCTGCAGGCTGGATACCAAGTACAAGTCATCGGACAGCGACACAGTTTACACAACAAGGTAAATATACCGGACAAATTAATTAATAAGTATCAATACAAGTTGCAGGACAGGGACGCAGTTCACTCAACAAGGTAAATATACTTATACCTGACAAATAAAAAAGTATCAGTGCAAGTCTTTGGACAGCGACACAGTTCACACAACAAGGTAAATATAGCTATACCTGACAAATAAAAAGTATAAGTACAAGTCACTGGACAGCGAAGCAGTTCACACAACAAGGTAAATATAGCTATACCTGACAAATAAAAAAGTATCAGTACAAGTCACTGGACAGCGATGCAGTTCACACAACAAGGTAAATATACTTATACCTGACAACTTTTTTAAATATCTGTTTTATAAGGGTAGTTAATATAACAATAACAAGAATTGACTGCTACTCGAAGAATTAACTGTATTAGTGACTGAATAATTCAATTTTCATAGAATTACATTACTTACATAAAATACAATGTATTTCTATAGAAAGAAAAATTTTGTTAGGAGCAGAATTTTACATGTTGAAAAAGGTGGTGTTTACACTATAAGTTACATACTACATCATATGTGCAAAAGGTTCAACCATTTGTCTGATTTTTTAACATGTAAAGACTCCATGTTGATATGGTTATTCTGGCCAGAGATATTCTGAGGTAAAAAAGATGCACATAACATTTTCCCATTATTACTAGGCTCAAGAAAGTGAAGTATGCTGTAGTTGTGATACTGATGATGGTGGCAAAATCGATGAAAGGTAATTAGATTAAAGGCAAAGAAAATATTTTGAGATTGACTTAAGCTTTTGATTGAATATCTTTACATTGTAAATGTGTTTTAATTTTGTTACAGGAAAGGCCATTGATACATTTACTGCTTTTACACCAAAGTTTCCAACTATAAATCCAGGATATACAAAAACGTTACCAGGAATGCCACCGATGTTCAAGTCAGGACAGATTCTAGGTAAATTTAATATCTTTTCTCACAGTTATGGGAAATGAATGACCGGTGACCTTGATCTTTTAAATTATACTTTTGTCATACTCTTTTCAGCGTAACTGCTTTGCATAGTACAGAGTACTGATTTTATGTTATACCCCAGTAATCATCTATTGTGTATGCTTACCCTAGTCTTATCAGATTATTGTAAAATAGGTACGTGTATTTATTTACACATCAAAAAAGGAAGATATTACATGTATATAGTGACAGTAATTGATTTACTGATTTCAAGGTTATTTTAAAAAATATTTATCAAAACTTTCAGAGTTGTTAAGGTTAATCTAAATACAAGTTTATAACAAATAATAAACTTAATTTGGTTCATGAGTTCAAAGACATACATATAATAACACATATGCCTTGATGTCACTAGTTTAAAGTCATATACAATGTACATGCAATAACATGTATGTATTGATGTCATAAGTTAAAAGTCATATACATGCAATAACATGTATGTATTGATGTCATAAGTTTAAAGTCATTTACAAGTTATAACACTTTGTCATGATGCCATAAGTTCAAAGTCATATACATGTTATAACACTTATGTTTTAGTGTCGTAAGTTCAAAGTCATATACATGTAAAAACACATGTTTTGATGTCATAATTTCAAAGTCATATACATGTAATAACACTTATGTTTTGATGTCATAAGTTCAAAGTCATACTCATGTAATAACACTTTGTCTTAATGTCATAAGTTTTAAGCCATGTACATGCAATAATACTTTGTCTTGATGCCATAAGTTCAAAGTCATATGCATGTTATAACACTTATGTTTTGATCTCATAAGTTCAAAGTCATAAACATGTAATAACACTTTGTCTTGATGCCATAAGTTCAAAGTCATATGCATGTTATAACACTTATGTTTTGATCTCATAAGTTCAAAGTCATATACATGTAATAACATTTATGTTTTGATGTCATAAGTTCAAAGTCATATACATGTTATAACACTTATATTTTGATGTTATAAGTTCAAAGTCATTTACATGTAATAACACTTATGTTTTGATGTCATAATTTCAAAGTCATATACATGTTATAACACTTATGTTTTGATGTCATAAGTTCAAAGTCATAAACATGTAATAACACTTATGTTTTGATGTCATAATTTCAAAGCCATGTACATGAAATAACACATATGTGTTGATGTCATAAGTTCAAAGTCATATATATGTAATAACATATGTCCTGATGTCATAAGTCATATACTTATTGTATGTCTTGACTTACAACTTATAAGTTTAAAGTCATATACATGCACTAAATCTTATGTCTTGATGTCTAGAGTTCAAAGTCATATACATGTAATAACCTGTATGTATTGATGTCAACTACCTTTCTTTCCTATCTGAATCTGTTATTTGAAACATTTTAATCAAATCGATAAATGTGAGAGATACATGAATGTAAAAATACAGAAAACAGGTCAAGCATGAAAATATAAACTAAGACAGATTTTAACTTTATAGAACAATGAGGTTTTTATATATCAAATAAATGAAGTTTTTGTTTTAAATGTTTTAGATGGAAATGAGTCAAATTTAAAGGACAACACTTGGTATTCAATATTTCCTATAGAGAATTATGAATTGATTTATGGTAAATGGGAGGATGACATTATTTGGGATGCAGAGGTATAAAATACATGTACAAATACATGTTAAGAATTATTGAAATAAATAAATTGTGATGTTTTTTAATCCCTCGAAACTTTTGTCAAGATAATATAACTTAATTGCCACTTATCTGAAAATGAATATAGCATTTCTTTTCACTGTAAATAATTTGATTTTCACATACTATTTTTCGTAGTCTTTAATATGATCATAAGTATGTTAAAATAATGAATAAAAATGTTACAAATTGTAGAACATTGCATCACTGATGCATATGTATGTACATGTATGACAAATTAAGTTACCCGATGATCACCGTACCTTATCATAAAGGAGGAAATAGTAAGACATATCATAATGATTAATTCTTGTTTATTATCTTTGATACAGCACTTGATTTCATTTCCATTTTAATAACAAAGTGAAAATAGATAAATGTGGAGTTGAAATGTTTAGTTTCAGTTTTTGTTTACCCAGAGAAACCAGAATGGATAATTCCTCTTTTACAAACTTTCTATCAAAAGGATGTGCTGGATTGAGATCCTAAACTTAGGTGATGAAATTTATGAGCAAATGCTTTAGACCACTTGATTACTAAAGCCTCTTATTAAACAAATGAATATTTATAATTTTTGTGTTTAGATTTATATCCTATTTTAGCTGTTCACATTCTGTGTTGTTTTTAGAATATGGAGAAGATACCTACACCACCTGTGCTAACATTAGACCCAAATGATGACAATATTATATTAGAGATACCTGAGGACAGAGATCCCAATGCTGTCAAAGAACCTGCAAAGAAAGAAAAGGTAAAACAGTAAAACAGTGAACTGCGTGTTACATGTCATGAGCAAAATGTTACCTGGCTCATAAATTTTGTAAAGAACTAGTATTTTACTAGTTATGGGAAATTCAGTAAATATCATTTAGGAAGAAATGTGTCAAATTGTGGAATTCTATATCTATTGAAATAATTGTTCTACAAAGATGTTATGATTAATAATGTGGTACATGAAGTAAATGTATTCAGTAAATCAGGGTGAATGTGGGGTCTGAGCTACATGTTTTTTTTTCTCGTAAATTTACATCAGTAACAACCTGTAATATAAAATCCTTACAAATACTGGTTGTCAACAACAAGAAAATGACTTATCACAGTAGTTTACAATGCACTGTATTCTTTTAACAATTTTTCCTGATTTATGTATTTGTATTTTGAAATTTTAGGCAGAAATCAAAAAATCAAAATTATTACTTGGCAAAGCTGGAATAATAAAGGAAGAAGAGGAAGTTGAAGAGGTAATAATAAAAAATATAATAAATCTGTAAACATTCTAAAATCATATGGAGTTTTTTGACATCACATGACTGTATACTATTTTCAGAATTACATAAATAAATTTATTTTACTCTCTCTTATAATGGTCTGCTTTTACAGCATTATACATACATGTACTTACAAAAAGATGATTTACAGTCTGGACCAAAAAGAAATTATTTAATGTTTTGTATGAAAAAAAATTGTAATAGTATTTAGAGTGGTTCATTCATTACTTTCTTTGAAAGAGCTTTCGTCAACCTTCTAATCTCTCTAATTCAGCTGCTTGATGCAAGATATTGTCATACATGTTTTTAATTTATTTTATCTGTTTTTAATTCCCCAGAGTTTACAATGCAGATTTGTCTTAGACAAGAGACTTTAAATAAGATGTCTTTGCAGTTTTCTCGTATTAAAGTAATTTGAACCAATTTCATCATTCTCATATAAGAATTTTTTCACTAAATTTAGCTGAGTAATTAAATCATAGCATGAAGAAGTAAGTTTTTGGCCAAAAAGTTTGTTCCAAGGTGAGATTAATTTTCACCTTTCATTGTTTATCTCTTTTTTTGAGACACAGTTGATTGACTGTATAATATATTTGTGAGTTTTATGTTATATGATATAATTTTAGGATGAGACACCAAACATTCAGCGTAAGGATCCGTTTAACATGTCTAATGATGAATATTATAATCCTAAACTTATGGATAATTCTGGCAAAGCTAGTATGGGAACCAGTCTTATACAGGTAAATACCATACATGTATTTATTTAAAATATTCATTATTATATCCCAATCTGCACGATGGTGTCACATACAGAATAGATGTTGTATTTACCAAAATCATGTTTTTTTTTAATCATAACATATAGTGTTTTATATAACTGAATATATCTGATTATATTGTATACACTGTATATATTTCATATAAAGTTTGATTGTAAACAGGAATGGTAAGTAAAATTTAACTGACTTTTATAAGTTTTACTATTTTATTATCTTATTTTGTGGATTCTAACTTCTCTTGGCACTTTTTACCTTTTGAGATGATTTTCAATTCCCCCTACAACTGGGCTTTTACCAGTTGCTTTTTAAATAGACATTAGACTGAGTTATTATATATACATTAAAGACCCCTTAACTGAGCTCTTGCTCATTTGTGTACACTTCGAGAAACTTTTGTATCACTTAGCTCCCATGCAGGCCTCTAGAAATGGCACTTTTTCGGCAAAAAACGCCGGTTTGCAAGCAAAAATGCCGGTTGTGAAAACATCCAACCGGCGAAAAATAAATTATTACTGCACCCTTAATAATTGAGATGAATATCAATCACGTAACAGAAGTATGGGCTTATACTCCGATAGATCGATACTTATCTTAATCCGTTAATTACCTGTAATTATGTGATCAATATACACGCATCGTTCGCCAGGACACGTGTTACATGGCTTGGCAACGGTCGGGAAGGAGAGAGGGGGGGGGGGGGGGGGGGAGTTGTTACCAAGGACGCAAATTTTGGCATTAAAAATCTTGTTTTACTGATTTTCTAAAATCGCCGGTTGACACTGCCAGCATTTCTGGAGCGCTGCTCCCATGTCTTGGTGTATACTTAAGTCAAGCTCCTGCATATCAGTTTTCGTGTTCAAGAAAGATACCTCAATATCATTTTTGAAAATTTTCACATGCTATTTGTGGTGGCTAGGATTCTTAATGCTAGAATCAAAATAAAAAGTGCATTTATATCCCTGATAACATGAAATACTGATTAAGTTTTAAATCCTACACAGAGATCCTGTTAGTCATCATTAAAATTTAGGTTTAACATTTGAATTTCATTAGAAACAGATCAGTTATTACAGTCACCATTATTTAGATTTTCAGACAAAGGCTTAAAATGATCTGAAAAAAGTCAAGATTAATTTTTGATAATTTTTGTTTTTTGTTATTTTCTTTCAGCATTCTTTACCTGCTTTAGAGCTACGTCAGCCATTTTTCCCCACTCATATGAGTTCTGTGAAGTTGAGGGGATTCCATCGCCCTTCTTTGAAGAAGTATTCCCACGGTAACCTATCGCAGCCAGGACAACATCCAGTATATCCACTCTTAAAACAAATTAAACGGAAAGCAAGGGTAAACATTATATCAAATTATATCAGTCATTTACATTTTAAATATTGTGTAAATTGATATTTAAGAATTTGATAAATCAGTGATGTTTTTGTAAATTTGAGATGCATTATTTTCAGTGTGAAATTAAAATTCAATAAAAGAAAGAGAAAAATGTGATAAATGTGATATAGCTTTTTAGCTCACCTGAGCACAAAGTGCTCAAGTGAGCTATTGTGGTTGGTCATTGTCCGGCGTGCGTCATGCGTCAACTTTTGATTGTTAACACTCCTGAGGCCACAATTTAAGTGCACTCTTAATCAAACTTTCTCAGAATGATCCTCTTGACAAAAGCTAGCTCAAGTTCATATATGGGCAATGTTGGGTCAATAAGTAGGTCACTAGGTCAAATTGTAGAAAAACCTTGTTAACACTCCTGAGGACCCAATTTCAGTCCAATCTTCATCAAACTTAGTCAGAATGATCATCTTGACAAAAGCTAGTTCAAGTTCGTATATGGGCAATGTTGGGTCAATAAGTAGGTCACTAGGTCAAATTGTAAAAAAACCTTGTAAACACTCCTGAGGCCCCAATTTTAGTCCAATCTTCATCAAACTTAGTCAGAATGATGCTCTTGACAAAAGCTAGCTCAAGTTCGTATATGGGCCATGTTGGGTCAATAAGTAGGTCACTAGGTCAAATTGTAAGAAAACCTTGTTAACACTCCTGCGGACCCAATTTTAGTCCAATCTCATCAAACTTAGTCAGAATGATGCTCTTGACAAAAGCTAGCTCGGGTTTGTATATGGGCTATGTTGGGTCAATAAGTAGGTCACTAGGTCGAATTATGTAAAAACCTTGTTAACACATATGAGGGGATCCATTTTAGACCAATCTTATCAAACTGTCTCAGAATGATGCTCTTGACAAAAGCTAGCTCAAGTTCATATATGGGTCATTTTGTTTCAATAAGTAGGTCACTAGCTCGAAATATAGGAAAAAATCTCTTTTAAGAATAGAAGCTCCAGTTTGCCAAAATCAAGCTGAGTGTACATCATTTTCAGGTGAGCGTCCAGGGCCTTCATGGCCCTCTTGTTTTCTTTTTTTCTTTCTTTTTTTTTTTTTTTTGTATAAATTAAATATTATATGGATATTATTTTGTAATAATAATAATATTATAAACCTTTGACTTAATTTTTTTCTTTCAAACTAAAAATATTGTTGTTTGATTTTTCCATGTGATAGGACCTTTTCTTTGCTTTGAATGTTTTCTACTTAAGACCTTTATCTTCAATCTACCTAACCAAAATGACTTCTGAATAAAAAGGTGTCTCATAAACACATCATTTTAGTTTGTTTACACCAATTAAATCTTTATATTCTTCTTTGAAGTTAAGAGAACAAGAAAGAGAAGCATATGGAGGTGGAGAAATGTTTTTCATGAGAACACCACAAGATTTGACAGGTATGGATGGAGATTTAATATTGGCAGAATATTCAGAAGAGTACCCTCCCCTGCTAATGCAGATTGGCATGGCAACAAAAATAAAGAATTATTACAAGAGGGTAAGTTTGTAACAAAGTTACTTTTAAATGATTACTTTGGATTGTGATGTTGAAGCATGATTGGGTCACTGGGTTTCTATAGAGTGCAATAGTGGTGTCTAATTCCCCAGACAAGGTTTTTACTCTTACACAAAATGATTGGTTTTGGGATAATTGAGAAAACAAGCACCCTGAGAATACTACAAATATAGTATTCAAATACTATAGCACTTTTCTTCTTGAAATCTTGAAAACCAATAGTATTGCAATAGATAGCCACAATTATGACAGTCCTTAAAAACTACCAACTATGATGGATCTTTTTTCGTTCAAAAATTGTATGCGGGAGCGCAGTGGAAAGCAACCAGTAACTTGAACACGTCTCAGGTAGAACCAAAACTGCTTCATCCACTTTTACAGAACCTGATTCCAAGAAATAAACTGTTCAATCATTCTTTGAATCTGAGACTAAGTAACAACATCAAAAGTTCTACAGCTTCTTTATCTGATTGTCCTTTCACAACAGAACAATTTAATTAACTTTTGCATGATGTCTTTTCTGTTTAGTATAGTAAATGCTAGTAATTTAATAACAAACAATAAGTTATAAGTATATCAGGTAAACTATATTTGCAGTCAAAAATGCTGGAAAATGCACAATTTTTAATCTTAAATTTAAAAATATTCTGGGGGAAGGTGCTTTGCACTATGCCCGAAGATTTAACAAATGTTGCTGTCTACTTTTTCAAATTTGTCTCCTACTTTAAATTATATTGAATGCCCTGAGTGATTATTACTCTCTTGTATTAAGTATACATGTAGCTTTTGTCACACCCTTGTTTCAAAGTCCATGGTAAAAGTTTTTGTGACCAGATCTACATGTAATTTACATGTGTAGTAATTTTCTGACAGATAACATTTTATTAAAGTTTATAGACATTTTCTTTTTGGGAAAATTTTTGTTCAAACTTTGATAGTAGATGACATGAAAATTGTGACCATTAATTCCTCTTTAATATTTTGGTAAACTAATATCTGTATACTTTTTTAATGATTATTTTATTGATCTGAAAGTTAGTTAGAATAAGCAGTGCAGAATTTTCCTATAAAAACAGATTAAACATACATGTTACTTGAAATATAATGTTTCATTACAGAAACCAGGAAAAGATGCTCATCCTCCAGATTTTAAACATGGAGAATTAGCTTATGCTCATACATCACCATTTCTGGGATCTTTAGCACCAGGACAGAGTCTGCAGGCTTTTGAAAATAACATGTTTAGAGTTCCAATCTTTGAGCACAAAAACCCAGAATCAGATTTCCTTATCATAAGAAATAGACAAAAGTAAGTCATTTTTATTAGCTATGAAAAGCTTATGTGATGCCTCCCAACAAAAGGGTATGGGTCAGTTTTAGAACCAGTGTCTGACATTTATTGTTTAAATTGTGATACATGTACAAATGTATGTTGTTTACCAATTTATTAGGCTCTGTCCATATTTAAAGAAGTATAACAGGCTACAGGTAACTTTCAGTTCCTCTTAAAATAAATTATAAATTTACATTGTATAATAAACTCAAAAGTCCATGGTCACCAGGACCATGCATCAAAACCATTAGAAATAATAGTCAGTAGAAATATTATTTACTTAAGGATTGAATGTCATTTTGAATGTTGTCATTGAGGTATGACAACATCAGACCACTTCAAAGTAAGTGAATTGCAAAGCGATTCATGTAACTTTGAACATGGTCTGATGTTGTCATACCTCAATGACAACATTCAAAATAACATTCAATCCTTATGTTTACATTATTTTTACCCACAAAAAGGTATTGTTAATTTTCCGAAAGTCTGTGTATTATTGTGGTTGGAAACACCTAAAGCGAGATAAATCTTATAATATTGTAAACCATTTAAAGAGAACAGCCATATTGATTTGTTTCGTTGCTTGGCGATCGTAAAATATAGTTCCGTAAAACACTTTTGAAAATTAAATTCTATTTCTCCTTTTTTCACTAAACAATAATCTGTTTGGTAAGATCTTACTATGAACATGATTTCTACGTTTGTTACCGCTCTTAAAGAGCATCCCTACAGTTGCCGGACAAATTTATGAATGAACTCGTAGAAAATTATGAATGAATAAGTAGTTCCTTGGTGGTATATATTCCTCCGCCATTCGCTGTACATCAAAAGCGGATTGGCTGAAGATATAACTGACGTATCGCTCTATCACAGAGCGTGTGACACACTGCTGTCATCGAAATATTAACGCAATGGTTCCAAAGAGATTCAAACAAGGCAATGCATTTGCAATGTAAACATAGTAATTTATTTGAAATGTTATTGAATATTTAAATAAAATGATTCAGGAAGTTATACAAAAAAATCTCATGCAGTATAAGTAACAATTTTTGTACTTGATTTTTGTATATTTATTTTCTTATGCACAATATCTGGGGTACCCTGATTTGGTATTTTGATGATTTTTTTTTTATTTGTCTTCCAGTTTACATATTCGAGAAGTAGACATCATCTATTGTGTTGGTCAAGAATGTCCTATGTATGAAGTTCCAGGACCAAATTCTAAACGAGCTAACAACTTTATAAGGGATTTTCTGCAGGTGAGTATTGATAGCAATTACTATAGTTACGAACATGAATGTTTTCTACATTGTCCTACTATAGTTGATAATAGTTGTGACATAGTTGTACAGTATTTTTTTTCTCGGGTAAAAGAGTGACTGACACAGAAAATGAAATACTTGTACTTAAAATTTCTTTTGTTTTAAAATTTATTCAGAATACCTGAATTCATTTATATTAAGTTGTCAATATTATTTTTATCATCATGTTTTAAGTTACTTTTTGGGTGGAATTTTTTTTGGCATTTGTCTGTCTGTCTGTCTGATTATTATTGTATCAAAATATTAACATCTATCCTCAACTTTAACATTTTCATCTGAGCTTTATTTTTTTTTATAAATTTTCTACAAAGGTATTCATCTATAGGCTATTTTGGAAAAGTAAAGACAACCCCAGAAGAATTAAGATGGATGATATAAAGAAAGCATTTCCATCTCACTCCGAGAGTAGTATCAGAAAAAGACTCAAGTTATGTGCAGATTTCAAAAGAACAGGTAGGCTGATTTTGATTTTTATAAAGTTACAGATGGTTTTTAAAGTTGTATTAAAAAGAAGAAACCTTTACAAGTATTTCAGATATTCCTAGCTTCATGTAATATGTCTCTTTATGATGAAACTCTTCAAAAAGCCCTGTTAAAACAGTGCTTGATAAAATGAATTGGATTACTTGCTTGCATTTACTTCTGAAATTTTAGAAAAATGCTTAAACTCCAACCAGACAGGAGAAACACAGTAACCAATTTTAAATTTTATAGCACTTGTAACGATGCAAATTTATTCAATATTTTTACCATTGCATGAAGATGTCTCCAGTTAGAAACATAAAAATACATGAAATATTTCATCTTGAATGATCTTTTTATAATTGTTTCTAGTTATGATTTAAATATCGGTATGTGAATTTAGAAGTATATGATTCTATTTCATTTTCAGCAAATTTTTGGGGTAATAAAACAAAAGTTCTGTAAACATTTACTTTTTTATTGCAGTTATCTTACTTGTTTTATTGAATTTAAATTTACAAAAAATAAAAATAAAATTAATGTGATTATTAGCATTTTATTCTTTATTGATTTTGTTATTGTGAGACTGCAAATTGTTTATTATAAAATATCTTGGGATTATCTTTATTGCTTACTAAGTTTTTTACTAACTTGTTATGAAAATTTAAAGGGTTTGTTAGACTTACGGATGGGGATGATAATTTTTTCTGTTTAAGTATTTGATTAGATTTGTAAGCATAGGACAGTACCAGATTATCAAATATACTCTATATTTCAGATTATAAGTGTCTTGTAGTGTTTAAACTAGTACATTGTAAAACCTTTTGAACAGTGAATAGCTATAAGTACTGGTAGTTTTAATTTTAGGACACTAATATGGTTATTGTTAGTTTTTCGTGTGATCTTTAGTGATTTACACAAAATAAGGTGTATTTAGAAATCCATTGAGAAATGTCAAGTTAAACAAACTTTATCAAAAGTATGTCTATCTAACAAAATTACTAATATTTTAAGGCTTGTTCCATGTCCTTTTACATTACTTTTATGATACAATAAAGCACTAACTGTGGTTATACGGTTATAGTATTTTTGCAGCCTTATGAATGTGTAAAGTGCCTGATTCAGAATCTGTTCATGTTTAGAATGGATACAAAGTATTTATATGAACTTCAATTTATTTAAGAAGTTAATGTGACTTTATGATAAAACAGTTAATTTTAATTTTAACTGACAAATTTTTGATTATTTCCCTGCTATAGGTATGGATTCTAACTGGTGGGTTATAAAGCCAGATTTCCGTTTGCCGACAGAAGATGAAATGAGAGCAATGGTATCACCTGAACAGTGTTGTGGATATTATTCTATGTTAGCTGCGGAACAGAGGTTAAAGGTAAAACAACAGTTTTAGTTTTCTCTGTATTTACATATTTTATAGGATTTCTTTTTTTGAAAAGACCAAAATCTGTTTGATCATAATTTATTGTTTGAATTATTTCCAGTATTTGAATTTTTTTTTACTAGAAATGTCTGTGTTGTTTAAAACAGATATAGCCTGTAATTAACCTTTAATTGCATAATAAGTTCACATTCTGTATATGAAATCATATCTTTTTAACAATGACAGATGGTACCATGTATTTAGATGTAGGTAGTACATTGATTCTTGCTACGATTTCCATTACTTATCTGTAGGTTATATCATGGTGTATTGTCAATTAAAGATGAGAAAATTTAATATTTTAGGAGACTTTGATCAGTTTAAAATTTCTTTATTTCGTTAAATAAATATACATGTAAATGTAAATATATAACCATGTTTTTCTATTAGGATGCTGGTTATGGAGAGAAATCTTTGTTTGCACCAGAAGATGATAATGAAGAAGATATGCAGTTAAAACTTGATGATGAGGTAAAATGTTTTAAGATGCATGTAAATCTCCTTGCTTTTGTTCTCAAGGGAGATAATTGTATCTGTACTTACAGTTTATTTGACAGTTCTACATACTTGTTTTGTTGATTTTAAATGTAAAGTACCTGACTCTGTACTTTTATTGCCTTTCTCATTGGCAGGAAAGAGTTATATATTTTACAAATAATCATAATACCTCAGTTTGGTGATTTGTGTAATTTTTCTGTGGAATCATTATTGAGTTGCCTAATATAATGTTTTATAAGGTTGTATATATTATTATATGTCCATGTTTTATACATCAGTTTTGTAAGATAAGGCATAAAGTAGATAAAATTTCATATACCAAACTTTTTTTCTTCCTTCTTCTTCAATTTTAGTGCACATACATGTAATAAAACAAGACTTATTTTCATTTAGAAAAAAATGTACATGGTGCATATTCATTTTGTAATATTTCCGAAATATGAGCTTGAACTATTCCCTTTATACACGTTCTGATAACCAACCACATAGGCAAAAACTATGATGACTTTAAATCTTTTATGATAAATTTTGTATAAATTTTCAGGTCAAAACTGCACCATGGAATACCACAAGAGCTTATGTTGCAGCTATAAAAGGAAAATGTTTATTAGACTTAACTGGTCCAGCGGATCCCACAGGCTGTGGAGAGGGATTTTCTTATGTCAAAGTTCCTAACAAGCCTCAGCCAAAAGAGGAAGGTAAAGAACAAACCCCTCAGAAGAAGACTGTGACTGGTACTGATGCTGATCTTAGAAAGTTAAGTTTGAAGGATGCTAAACAGTTACTAAGGAAGTTTGGAGTACCAGATGTTGAGGTAATGATATACATATACCGCTTTTTATAAAATAATCTTCAATATCTGTAGGTAATCATCTTGATACAGATTTTGAAGTGATAAATGGTAAATTGCTTTTAAATTAATAGATAAATGTACAACTGCTTAACACCAGTAATTTATAAATAAAATACTGAGGGTATTCATAATATAACTGATACTTATTCATATTTCATAAAATATATTTAAGAAAAATAAATAAAATTTATTATAATTTTTTATTAATTTATAATTTTTTTCAGAAAAAATCTGTAAAGATCAATCAGCTAATAATAAAGGAACTTGATATCCAACGTCTCATAAACCCAGATACATTTATGTATTTGCAGTTAGGAAAAAAGGTTTTGGATTGGTTTTACTTTCATTGAAGTTTTACTCTTTTTTTTTTAGTAACTGACATTAGTGATTTTAGCACAGGTTATGTTTTAACTGATCAGTCTAAGATATCTTTGCATAAATGTTTAAAGTTTCTTATTTACTAGATTAAGAAGTTATCAAGATGGGAAGTTATTGATGTGGTTAGGACCATGTCTACAGAACAAGCCAAAGCTGGACAAGAAGGTAATATATGGCGATTCTCACAATAACATGAGTAAAAAAGTTCACTGGAGCCTTTGGCTCAGGTGAGCTAATAAAACTGAAAAGAAGAAATGTACATAATTAAGATATTTAAGATAACAGTGGCTAATCATAAAGTAACATTTACTACTCTTTAGATAGAAGTGGCAAGTGATATACATGTACTTGTACTTGTAGATATGTGAACATTGACCACACCTCAGATAGAGATAGCTAGTCATATAAATGTGTTTCTTACATCTTAGATTTGGAAAGTCGTATTCATAAACATAAAATAATTTACCACACCTAAAATAGAAGTGTCAGGTCATATACATGCAGAATGGAGTAATTCTGGTGATTTACATGTATTCTGCTGACAGATTTCTATTAGCTGAGAATACATATGTCTTTTAAACTGCTATTTATAATATTGTCTCTCTTTTTCAGCTGGTATGAGTAAATTTGCAAGAGGGAACAGATTTTCTGTGGCTGAACATCAAGAACGATACAGAGAAGAATGTCAAAGAATATTTGATTTACAAAACCGGTAAGGGGTGTTCTGAGAGCTGTGAGATATATTTTAATGTTGGTAACATTGTAGTTCCGCTGCGTCATTTAACAGTTTTTAACTTTTTCGTATAAACTAAAGTAGAAGTTATGTTATTCATGTCCAATGTAATGATTAATTTTTTATTAACAAGATTTACAGAAAAGGCATACGATGACAACTTATTAGATCTGCTTATATAACAGGTCTGTTTCTCTCTTGCTCTCTACTAACAAATGGTATAATGAATTTTTTTTTTATCCAGAATACTATCATCATCAGAAGTATTGTCAACTGATGAAGATTCCAGTTCTGGTGATGATTCTGATTTTGAAGAGATGGGGAAAAATTTAGAGAGTATGTTGTCCAACAAAAAAACAAGTTCACAGGTAAATCTTCAATGTTTTATTTATTTCTTTTTGGTTCTGTTTGCATCATCTTTTGCCAAATACACTTTGTACATGATCTTCAGTTACAAATTTTTACATTATATTTTCAATCAATATACATGTATATGCCATTGTTTTGGATGTATTATGAAAAGATGGCATTGTTTCAACTGATAAACTATTTTGATGAAGTTTGATTTTTTTCCTTTGAACCTCAGTCATCCTTAAACCAAATGAAAGAATCTTAACTGGACCTAAAATACAATACTCTTTTCCAGTCCGCTGAAAAAAATTATGAATTCCCCCAGATTTGTTATGATGTCATATCATTCATGTCTTGATAGTGTCAAGCAATTAAATACTGTAGAATCGTTAATATTTGTTGAGTTTTAATTTTAGGTTTTGCAATTTTTAAAGAAAATTGTTGAGAAAAAATTTCTTGAAATTTAGTTTTGTAAAAATTTATCTCATTAATGACCTTTATGATTAAAAATATCCATTGACATTAAAGTTTGTGTTTTTAGTAACCCTTGAAAATAGCAAAATTAAGTACCTGGTGAAAATTTGTGATTTTACAGTTTTACTACTCAATATATATATCATTTAGGTTCAGTTGTTAAAGTGTAATTGTTTAAACATCTACATATTATCTGATCTTTTTTGCATTCAAAGGAATGTCAGTTTAATATTGCATTTCAAATTTCTAATCTAATGGAAAACTATCTTTAAAATATTGTTTTAGCTTAGTCATGAAAGAGAAGAAGCTGAGAGACGAGAACTACACAAAATGTTGCTAGGAGAAGACAGCAAAGACAAGAAAGGTCAAAGTTCACAAGCAGCAAAAGAGGATGATATTGCCAATATGGTAAAACTTTCATGTTATAAATATCTAGAGTTATTGATATGTTACATCTATTTAAAATGTTAGAAGAATTGTTATTTCAGAATTAGTTAAAGGTGAAAATTTTTTGTCAGGCACAGTTTTTGTAACTGTTTAAAACCTTCAAAATCAATGAAAAAATTGAATAAATTTGATTGCAAAAAGTCTTTAGAATAAGTATTGACTTTGATTATTAAAGGTGAAACTTTTTGTCAGGCACAGTTTTGTAACTGTTTGAAACCTTCAAAATCAATGAAAAAATTGAATAAATTTGATTGCAAAAAGTCTTTAGAATAAGTATTGACTTTGATTATTAAAGGTGAAACTTTTTGTCAGGCACAGTTTTGTAACTGTTTGAAACCTTCAAAATCAATGAAAAAATTGAATAAATTTGATTGCAAAAAGTCTTTAGAATAAGTATTGACTTTGATTATTAAAATAAATGTATATGATATTAATATCTGGCTTATGTGAATTATATAAAATATACTGAATTTAATACAGATGTATTTGGTGTTGTAGAGTGGACGTAAACTTAAAATTACCAGAACGTTCAAGGATGATGAGGGTAAAAAATACATCAGAACAGAATGGGTACAGAAGGCTGCAGTAATAGATACATATGTCAGGATTAGGGAGAAAAAAGATCCTTCTGTGATGTAAGTTTCTGAAATATTTTCTTATCTTAACAAAGTCAAAGATCTTTTAAAAAACATACATGAAGTAAAATAGGTAACATGTAATTGTTATGTAATTTTTCTGTAATCTTGATTTCGGGCGGGCGGGTTGGCGGGCATCAAAAAATGGTTTCCGGATGATAACTTGAAAAGTAAATGACATTTTTGAAAGAAACTTGGCACATACATTTATTGTGATAAGATCTTGGTTGGAATTGCTTTTGGGATAAATACATCAAAGGTCAAGGTCACAGTTGCTTGGTCATTTCACAAAATAAGCAACCTCTAGCTATATCTTGGCCGTATGTAAAGGTAATGACGTGGGCTTTTCAGTTTTCATATTTTCTAGCAATGCTGATGAAAATAAAGCCAAAATCAAAGGTCAAGGTCATGATCTACATTTTGACCTTTGTGTTTTCTGCTCTAAAATGGCTATTGTTGCATGAAATTTACAATTTTTGGCATGAAATTGGCTATTTTTGATGATATTTAGACGTAGAATTCACTATTTATGGAATTTTAGTTTTGTAAAATGATTATGGTGGCAAAATATTTTGATGTTGACTATTTTTGCATCAAATTGGATATTTAGGTGCAGATGCCACTATGGATCTTTTCTTAAATGAAATTATATTAAAATGAAAATACAACATTCAGATTTCTAAATAATTTGTCATAATTGCAATCTTTTAACATGTTCTGATGTATGATGCTTTTATATATCTTAACCCATTACGGGTATCCCTTTACTATCAACCAGGTCCCTGCCAGACACATGATCACCCATAATTATTGTTAACTAGGTACCATTTCTCTCTGAAACACCCTTCTCCGAAATACTAAAACCTGGTTTTCACGTAGTTTCCGTGACTCTTGTTTTCATTTCAACTACATGTATTTATTTTTTTATTCATTCAATTTTGAAAATTCTTTTCATTCTAAGAGTGTTTTAATGTAATTTGTAGTTCTTATTAAGTGGAGGCAGTGAAAAGCAGTTGACCAGCTTGTTCATGTGTTTCATGTAACTAAAACATTATCTGTGAGTTTCTTTCTTCTTCAATATACAAAGATTAATCCATTTAAATATTCAACACTCAAAACACAAATAGTTTTTTTTATTAATTGCAGAAAACAGTTTGCTGCTATGGATGAACAACAAAAAGAAGAAATGAGAAGAGAAAAAAGAAGGTAAATCAGTTATTTAATTTGAAATGTAATATCACCTAAGGCTTTTATGAACTATTTAAGTTAATATTTTAAAAGTAAAATTAAAATGCTTGTTGCCATTCAAGGTCAGACAATAGGTCACAGTTGTCTGTCCTTAGAGTTAATTTTGACTATTTCTTCCTAGATATTCTGAAGCACTTGCTTAAGGATCACGGTGTTTTCACAGCCTAGGTTCAAATCTCACTCATCAACCATCCCAAAACTTACCTCCATGTTATAAGTGGAAGAATCTTGACTGGGCTGCAAAAAACACTATTAACTCAAATGTATATTATAATTATCTAGTTAAACAATAAATCATATCCATCACATTTAAACCTCCAGAGAAAATAAATTATGAATCGCAATGTAACCATAACAGAACATTGGATTAGTAAATGCAGAATAAATGTATAAGTTTTTGCTTGAATTTTCATTGTGGCTGTTTATTTAAGGCCTTCATACTACTAAGTAAATGGATATTAGCAAACATGCTGGAAATCAATCTTATTGTTATTATATACATTGTTAAATGTACCAAGACAATGAATTTAATTTAATATCACTAAAGCATATTTAATGTCAGTTTCATGTAACAGGTCCACTTCTTTCTCTTGTTGTTGTCATAAATTTATACAAAGGTAGAATTTATTTTTATGTAGGCTTCAAGAGAGATTACGCAGAATAAAAAGAAATGAAGAAAAAGAAAAATTGGCACCACCTCCCCCAAAGAAAAAGAAGAAGACAGAGTCTCTTAGTGTGAAGGTAAATGAAAACCCTGCTTGTATTTTATTTTTAATAAATAAGTGTTACAATTGGACATCTTTTCCAAGTATTTAGGCCAGAGTTTTAGTAAGGGAGAAAATTCAAAACAAAAATGATAGATTTACTTTAATCAATGATCTTTTTGAAATATACAATACATGTATACTCAATACTTTGTGTTACTTGTGGTATAATGTATTTCCTCAGCCATAAATAGTCTTATGAAACTATATAAAGCTGTCCATATAAAATCTGTATTTTGTATACTTGAAGTAAAACTGAACTATTATTTAGTCCCCATTGCATCACCACTTCATATCTACCTTTAGTAATATTAGAAGTGGCACCATTACATTTATCTTTTGTCAAAACTTGTGAGACATAAATACATGTATTTAAAAATAGATCAATTTTAGGTACCTGTACTCTACATCTACATGTATAATGAAAATAAGACTACATGTATTTGACTGATGTGTATATCTTACTCTTTCCATTTTGAATTAAGAAGAGTTGAGAAATGGTGTTTAATGTCCAAGTCAAGTATATTTCACTTATATTGAGACATTGCCAGCTGTAGGTGCAGAAATTTTGCCTGTGTGTTGCACCGATGGCATTATACAGAAGGGTTCTTTATCGTGCCATGCCCATCATGACACAGGACCTTGTTTATTTTAAGTTCCCATCTGAAAGAATTGTGACTTTCATTTCGTAATGCTGAGTGCTTGGCGAAAGAACAGTCAATACCCACTTTCAAGTCTTGGTCAGGCCCATTTGGGGTTCGGAACCACAACCTCCCACTTACAGAGCGTGAATTAAGAAGAATTTCTGAATTTAATTAGTCAATTACACATCTTCTCTTATCACTTTTAAAACTGTAAAAGAAAATTCATCTATAAATGAACTTTATATCATTTAGTAACTTCCTTTCCCCCACAATGGCCCACATTCACATAAGAATTTAGTTTTACGTATACATGTCATAGAGTTTGATTTTGACAATGCATTTTGAAATGTATGAACTGGTTTTTTTACCATCAGTGTTTGTCAAATTTTGTATTATATATATTTTTTTATTTAGTTTTTTTTTTTTTTTTTTAATTTTTTTTTAATTTTGCAGAGAATGTTCGTTAAATGATTTGTGATTTTTAGCTCAACTGGCTAAAGCCAGCTGAGCTTATGGCATGGTGAAGCGTGCGTGCGTAAACTTTGGTCTTCTCCTCTGAAACCACTGGGCCAATTGGAACCAAATTCGGTGTGGAAGGTCCCTACCTCGGCCTGACTAAAGTTTGTACCAGACAACCCCCCCCCCCCCCCCCGACATCCAAGATGGCCGCCGTTACTATAAATAGAAAAAACACAAAAATGGCCATTGTGGATTCATTTTTCGACCAATTATGCTCAAATTTGAAATGTAGAAAGTATATAGTGGGGGATTCAACATATGAAACGGGTTTTTCCAAGTCTTTTTTCGTTGACCCAATTTTTACGAATTATGCAAATTAGGTGCAATATTTAGCAAAATCTTTGAAAATCTTCTCCTCTGAAACCACTGGGCCAATTGGAACGAAATTTTGTGAGGTTGATCCCTACCTCGGCCTGACTAAAGTTTGTACCAGACAACCCCGTCCGACATCCAAGATGGCCGCCGTTACTATAAATAGAAAATACACTAAAATAGCCATTGTGGATCCATTTTTCCACCGATTTAGCTCAAATTTGAAATGTAGAAAGTATATAGTGGGGGATTCAACATATGTAACGGGTTTTTCCGAGTCTTTTTTCGTTGACCCAATTTTTACGAATTATGCAAATTAGGTGCAATATTTAGCAAAATCTTTGAAAACCTTCTCCTCTGAAACCACTGGGCCAATTGGAACGAAATTTTGTGTGGTTGATCCCTACCTCGGCCTGACTAAAGTTTGTACCAGACAACCCCGTCCGACATCCAAGATGGCCGCCGTTACTATAAATAGAAAATACACTAAAATAGCCAATCTGGATCCATTTTTCCACCGATTTAGCTCAAATTTGAAATGTAGAAAGTATATAGTGGGGGATTCAACATATGTAACGGGTTTTACCGAGTCTTTTTTCGTTGACCCAATTTTTAAGAATTATGCAAATTAGGTGTAATATTTAGGGAAATCTTTGAAAATCTTCTCCTCTGAAACCACTGGGCCAATTGGAACGAAATTTTGTGTGGTTGATCCCTACGTTGACCTGACTAAAGTTTTTACCAGGCAACCCCGCCTGACATCCAAGATGGCCGCCATTACTATAAATAGAAAATACAGAAAAATGGCCATTGTGGATCCTTTTTCCACGGATTTAGCTCAAATTCGAAACGTAGAATGTTTATTGTGGGGGATTTAACATATGTAACATGTTTTTCTGTGTCTTTTTTCACTTTTTTCCAATTTTCACTTATTATGCAAATTAGGTGCAATATTTTGTGAAATGAAGTAAAAATCTTCTCCTCTGAACCCCCCCCCCCCAAAAAAAAAAAAAAAAAAAAAAAAAAAAACCAAAAAAAAACAAAAACAAAAATGGCTATTGTGGATCCTTTTTTCCACCGACTTTAAATATAGAAAGTATACTGTGTGGGATTCAAAATATATAATGGTTTCTTTCCTAGAAAATTTTTATTGACCCAATTTTCAAGAAATATGCAAATTAGGTGTAATATTTAGTAAAAATTTTCTCCTCTAAAATCACTGGGTGAATTGGAACCAAATTTTGTGTGGAAGGTTCCTACATGTACATCAGCCTGAAAAAAGTTTGCACCAGTCCAAGATGCCCGTTGTTACTAGATATGAAAAAAAAAATTGCCATTGTTGATCCATTTTAAGCTCAACTGGCTAAACCCAGCTGAGTTTATGGCATGGCGAAAGTTTGTCAGTTAACTTGCTGCTTGGTCATGGTTTTCTCCAATACTCCAGTGTCCTCCACTATTTCCAAAACTGACAGTCTCCGTATAAGTGAAATATTCTTGAGTAAAGCGTTAAACAGCATTACAAACAAAAACAAACATTGTCTTACATATTCAGCCAGTTGAGCATCACAGGCCCTATTGGGCCTCTTGTTAGTTTGTATTTTGATTTAACAAATTGCATATGATATATCATATTCCATTTTATTCTTTTAATCTAATGTTAGTATTTGAAAATTTTCAGTGATCATCAAATTTTTACTTTTTGTAATAAAATATATACAATGTTGCAGTTGTTAAAAGAAGTTAAAAACTAAAATAATAACAGTTATACCTACATGTATAAATATACATATCATGTACAGGTAAAAGAACTGGTTTACATGTATTTGTGAATTTTGAAAAAAAGGTAAACATTACTCTTTTTTTATTGGTAAGGTATTTATCATTAAAAAACCAATTACCTTACAGATTTTAATAGAGCAATAACCCCAAGTATGTGACACATGACAAATATTTAATGATTCATTCCTTGTAAATCCATCAATTAACTCTAAAGTGTAGGCCCCTAATTTTGCTAAAATATTTGCAGTTCAAGTAAGTGAAAATTTCAGTTTCAGATAGATAATGATTCACAAAAGCGGGTAAGCATAGAAAGAAATGTTCAGATTTGTTATGACATTGATTAACTTTTTTATTTAATTAAAATCACCAGAAACATAAATTATTGAAAAATCACCAAAATTAAAACTGTAACATACATGTACATGCATTTACTGTTTATTTTAATTCTAATGATGTTTAATTAATTTGAATTCTGTGATGGTTAATTTGAATTTTAAAGCATGCCAAGTTATATTAAAGATACAAAAATGTTACCAGAACATCATTATGTTTAATGAGCATGATGTTGTAAGGTAAGTTACAAAACAGGACAGACTTACATTCCCAAAGAATCTTACTACGTTCATTGATAATAATACTTTGTAGGTAAGTAACAAGAAGTTAAGATTAATAAAGTATTACCTCCCCTACAATAACTTGTGTTTAAACAAAAAAAAAACTTCAACTATAATCTTTGTGAAATGACTAAAATACTAGAAACAATATTTATATCAGATGAACCAATTGATTATAAATCAATTATTCTACACTTTAGAAAATTTACAGATAGACCCAAGACTAGGATTAATAATTTGTACTTGAAATAGTTTTCTAAAAATATTCTTTGATTGACTTGCATTGTTGTACATTTTAAAATTAACTAGTTTATTATTTTTTATTAATGTGAGTATTTATTTAATATACATGTAGTTATTTTAAGTTTATTTATTATATTTGACTAGAGTCAGATGTTATGTTTATTTTGTTAATCATTTTATTGTATTTTGTATAAATAATGTACTTATCTTAAATTTATAGGTTTATTGCAGTAATTGTACTTATTTTCTTTGCTATATAATTGATAAATTTGTTCAGATGTTTAAATTCCATAAAAGAATATTTTATTGGCTTAAATCTTACAACTAATTACAGCTTTTTGTTTGATCTAATGCCTTTCCAATTGGAGATAATCATCTCTGCATCTAGACTGGAAACAATGTGACAGGTGCCCCTTGTCTTGGAAGTTTTACTCTATTATATTTCATATTTCTGAACATTTCCAAACTATAAACAACATACTATTGTCATTATTTTAGTAACTCTTGTTCAGTTATTTCATAAATATCATACGTTGTAGATGAAAAAAAATTAAGTACAATTACAAAAACAATTGATGGATTACTATGAGGACTTCATACATTTTTTACAAAACTTCCATCATGGAATGTTTGATGAAAATGACTACACTGGTCTTTCTAGCAATCCATCAATTATGAAGTGTGTACAGATTTATTTTTTAGTTATCATATATTGATCAACAACAGAATATGCCAGCAGCATTAACTTTTGATTCTGGATGCAACAGTAAAATAAACTGTGACAGTCTGCGCAGATCAAAATGCATGTGATGTTGATGCCACAAGAATACAGGATTTGCCAGTGAACTTGCATGTATCATTGCCAGAAGACTTATCCAGATTTCTGAAGTATGGTTTTAACCTGTTGAATGCATGGTGTGTTGCTTTTTAATTTGGAATGTTTAAAGCTTTTGGGGTAAGTATGGGAGACAACTTTTTAGCACTTTTCACACTTTATTAAACAAAGGTTTTGTCGTTTGATGTTTTCTTCCAACCAGCTGAAGTGTGGAGCTTGTGGACAAGTTGGGCACATGAGAACTAATAAAGAATGTCCAATGTACAACAAAAGTAGTAACACTCCATCAGTCCAGGTGGCCATGACAGAAGAACAGGAAGAAGAGGAAGAGAAGACATTACTAAAAGATGATGATCTGATTAATGTGGAAGGAACTAGGATACGATTGTCAAAAAATCTGGTAGAACAGTAAGTAATGCTTATCATTATTTTACTTGTGGTTGTCCATGTTTCTCTTAATGAGAAATATTTGCATCATTTCATATCAGAACAGATTTTCCTCAGAAAAGATTACTGCTGTGATGTTTATATGTTTCCTTGGTAACTACTGTTTTTATTTGACAGTTACAATAAAATATCCCTAAAAGAAGTATTAACCAGGAATTGTTGCTTATTTCCAACACAATCTCAAAGAGATCTACAGAAGAAATGTCAGTAATACTATATGTTACTAAAATGCCCCCCTCCAAGAAGTATAGATTTACATGACTGTATATCTCATTCTATGATTAATATATAGAACTTCTGTGTAAAAGATCTTATGTTATATTCATGTTATGAATATCCAAATATCTGTACTTTATATTTAAGTATTTTTAATGACTAGATAGCAGACTAACTTTGCTGTTCTTCTGACAGATCTTCTTCATTTACAATTTGTAATGTTTTATTTTAAAATGAAATTGCTTTGAATGTGAATAATTGTTTTGATAAATTATTATAATAAGAAGAAATACGTTCTGTGTGTTTATGATTATAATCGTCAAGGTCATAAGTTAATATCAATTGCTGTCATGAAATGGTCAGACTAAACTACAAAATTACTTTTGATGCCAAAAAGTCTTTACAACTAGAGATTTGATTTTTTTTCAATCTTTATCTGTTACTGTTGGTTAAAATTTCTTGTACATGTATATTACAGTGCAGAAAATGTAAAGAGAAAGGCATTGGTATTAAAGTTTCCTAAACAAGCAGTTAAAACAGAGAAGAAACGTCGACTTGGATCTGTTATTCACTGTGATTATTTAAAGGTAATTATAAGTAATGTCTGATAGAAGAAACATCGACTTGGATCTGTTATTCACTGTGATTATTTAAAGGTAATTATAAGTAATGTCTGATAGAAGAAACGTCGACTTGGATCTGTTATTCACTGTGATTATTTAAAGATAATTATAAGTAATGTCTGATAGAAGAAACGTCGACTTGGATCTGTTATTCACTGTGATTTTTTAAAGGTAATTATAAGTAATGTCTGATAGAAGAAACGTCGACTTGGATCTGTTATTCACTGTGATTATTTAAAGGCAATTATAAGTAATGTCTGATAGAAGAAACATGGACTTGGATCTGTTAATCACTGTGATTATTTAAAGGTAATTATAAGTAATGTCTGATAGAAGAAACGTCGACTTGGATCTGTTATTCACTGTGATTATTTAAAGGTAATTATAAGTAATGTCTGATTGAAGAAACGTCAACTTGGATCTGTTATTCACTGTGATTATTTAAAGATAATTATAAGTAATGTCTGATAGAAGAAACGTCAACTTGGATCTGTTATTCACTGTGATTATTTAAAGGTAATTATCATCAACATTTGATGGTAAAAAGTTTAAAAGTGGAATTTGGCTTTTTGTCTCAGAGAGCATGAGAATTGTCTACATTTAACTTAAAGTACTTATTTCCTATATTTACAATATTCACTATCTAATCCCGAGCTGAAATTATAAAAGTCCTCTTGGCCTTGTTCTTGAAAAAAACAGGGGCCATATTTCAAAAAAAAAAATATATGTAATCTAATTTGGTCTTGATGAAGGCCAATCTAACCAAAACATACCAGAAACCAATAAAATAATATTAATATTTAATAACAATTGAAAAGACATTTTGGATCTTATCAAAATAAGGTTGCCTGGATTGTTTTAAATTGCCTTAATAATGAGACATCAAGTGTTTCAATTTGTCATATCTTAACTACATTGAATCATGGTAACATATTGTTTTATATCTTTGTTGTTATAGAAACCAAAACAAACTTCAAACAGAAGAAGAACAGATCCTGTTGTAACAATGTCATCAATATTTGAAAATATTCTCAATGAAATGAGAGATCTACCTAATGTAAGTACATATAGTGTATATAACATAATTACATTTCAATTAAGTCTTTTTGATTTCATCATGACAGACTCAATCTGGAATCATGCTGAAGAGGATAAAGGTTTTTGTAATTGTATTCAAAATTAATCTATACATATTTGACATTCTATAGTTCCTGTTCATTTCATTCTCAATTTTGATTTCACACCTAAAGCTAATTAGACAGGAGGTGCTTACCCTTCAGGAGCACTTGGCCTCACTTCCTCATGTTTTTAACTTAATTTGTCTTTTTTTATAATTTTAAGTTTGCTTTTGGTATTTTGATTTGAACATGGACCAGTATGTTTGTGTTTTAAACAATATTTTTAGGCATATTCTGCTAAAGTCATTTTTCAGGTCTTTTTCATATAGATGAATCAAAAAATTCCATTGGAGTTACAATCTTGTTTCATCAATACATGTATCTAATAATCTCTACTTATGGTTAATTTCCGATTTTTCTTACATTTTAGACACAGCCGTTTTTATTCCCTGTTAGTGCTAAAGAAGTACCAGATTATTACAGAGTGATAGAAAAACCAATGGATCTGCAGACAATTAGAGATGTAAGCTATACATTATCATATAACATAACATACATGTACACACATACAATTACATAAAAAAAGCTAGGCTAGAAGTTGTGTATTAACTTGTAGTACTTGTTTAAATTGTCTTTGCTAAGAAAATGTAAATGTCTATTCTTTAATTTTATTGATGGAAAAAGTCAAAAATTTTATGGACTAGATATAAAGAAGTTATACTTTTATATTCTTATGACAGTATTTTTTAACTGGATAAAATTCATTCTACATATGTACATGTAGATAAACACAGAAAATAATTTATTTCTTTTTTTTGTTGTAGGGATTGAGGAATAAGAAATATCGATCAAGAGAAGAGTTTTTGGTTGATGTAAATCAAGTTGTAGAAAATTGTAGATTATATAACGGTAATCAAAGTTTTTAAATGTCTGTTTACTTGCATCTACATGCTTTTAATCATAAATGTGTTTAGATTTTTATTCATATTAATTTTAAGTTTTGGCTCTTTTATCTAAACATTAATATATTAAAACAAAAAAGTGGTTTTTAGTTCACAAAATTTTGGCAATTACAAAAAAACATTTGTTTGTTTTCAGTATGTAACTTATTACTTCTTTTTTAATTTTCTCTTCCACAATGATCACCATAATAAAATAGACAACAAATTATACAGAGGAAAACTGATTCAGGGCTCTGATTCTTACAGTTAGATATCATGTCTGAACTGAACACCCTTTATAAATGATTATGTTCAGATTAACAGGTTTTTTGTTTACACCGGCCATTTTAACAAACAATTTTACTGTGATGGTTCTATTTTACAGGAAACAATGTATCAATAATGTAGTTTTCAATAATGAGAAAATGTCCTTTGACCAACATAAAAGTCATCTTGTCAAAATGTTCTAAATCTTTACATTTTACATTGTTTAGGTGTGAAAAGTGCCTTAACATTAACAGCACAGGGAATGATGGATCTATGTCTGAAGAGATTTGCTGAGGTAATTACAGTGTAAATTTAATATTAGGTTTAGTCTCCTTGATATAACCTTCCTTTCTTTTTACAGAATAAAAGTATTTCAGTACACCCCAAGATGTACATTATGTGACTAAGTTGACTTACCTGAGTCATGCTTCTTTAGAATTATCTAAGATATCATTTTTTGTGCTATATAATATTAATTTCATGTTAAAGACATTAAGTTAATTAATCATCTTGAAAGCATGAGATTGAAGATAAAATGTAATGTTTTTAATTTTAAACTGGTTTGTATACAACTTTTTAAACCATCCAGCAATACAAAATGAACATATTTATTGTGTTATCTTGAAAATTTTATTTGTAATGCCATGACGTAATAGTATTTCTCAAGAAGTTTGTATCACTTACTTTCCAAAAAATTTTAAAATAATTTAAATTAAAATTTGTCTTGTAGAAAGAAGATAAATTGATGCGGTTAGAAAAGGCTATCAACCCATTGTTAGATGATAATGATCAAGTAGCATTCTCATTTATATTGGATAATATCGTAGTACAGATGAAGGCTGTAGAAAATGTAAGTACATGTTACATTTGATTTTAATGATTCTTAATTTACATTTTCTGAAATGAATCTTCAAATATGTTAACGTTTTGATTTTTTTTTATAGAAATTTTTATACAAAAGTTACAGCCAAATAAGTGTGACTAAATACATGTTTAGCAACCAAAAATGCCTAAATAAAATTATATGATACATATTGAATATATACAGTAAATATTTGTTAAACTCATGATTTTTAGATAGGCATTGGGTAGTCATATTACTATTAGATTTTTAAAGTCAAAGATTATAGGTTCAAATCTCATTCTTTAACACAATTATAGAGTTTGAGTAAGCTGACTTTGGACAATGTAGAAGAATTTTGTATCTGGAATTGATAAAAAAGACAGGCCTTTATCTATCATACTGTTTGGGCTTAATTTTTCTGAAACACAGGTTTTAATTTTGAAATCTTTTAGAGGGAAATATTTTGTTTTCTTTGTTACAGAGTTGGCCATTCCATCAACCAGTGAATAAAAAGTTTGTTAAAGATTATTATGAAGTTATCAAACATCCAATGGATTTATCCACACTTCAGAAGGTATGAAACAATCACTACACAAATGCTCTGTGAACATGTATATGTGACTGTATATGCCTGCTGATTCATGGTTGCTGCATGGTCTGATTTCAATTTAAATTTAAATATAATTGATTAAATTACATTTACAAAAGATCCTCTGAAAACTACATGTATTAGTTTACATTTAAACTGAACCCTGAATAAATCATTAACATTCCCAAATTATTTTGTTATAAGCCTGTGTAAAATGAATCTCATCTTCAGTGATAATGGTTTTCATATTATAGACAGGCTTTTCTGTAGAACAATATACCATTGTTTTCTCAACATGGTTGAAATAAGAGAGGAAATCAAGACACATGTGTTTGCTTTTCTTGTTTATTTATAGACATTTTTACATTAAGTTTTTACATACTTACAATACTTGACCTTTTGACACAGTGATGATTTTTGTTTTGACTTGCTGTAATTATTCTATTTCAGAAAGTACAAAGTCATAAGTACCAGACAAGAGAACAGTTTTTAGATGATGTAGAGTTGTTGTACCATAACAGTAGAAGATATAATGGACCAGATAGTGCATTTACGGCCACAGCTCTTAAAATGTTAGAACTCGGCAGAAGTCTGTTATTTGAGGTAATAATTAATGAATTATTGAAAAAAAAGAAGACCTTTTTAAAAGAAAACTTAGAGTCGAATAGCTGAAGAATTGCTTGTGTTAAGTTAACAATATTCATCCTTGGTATGTGATAGAATTTCAATTACATTATAGTGCCATTAAAGGGACATTTAGTAACTGAACTGTTCTTAAGTGAAGCGGGATATATACTTCATCAGTCTTAGTGACTTAGCTAAAGTTTCTCATCATTTCTGACTATGTTCATTTATTTTATCAGCTGAATAGATTTGGAGTTGTTTCACTGAAGGAGGACTTACATGTACCAGGCAGCCATACAAAAAACTCAAATTCATAGAATTAATTGTTTAATGTCATTTAGAACTTTGTTCTTATTTTTGTTGTTTGTTCATCAAATTTGAAAATAAAACATAATTTAAATAAAACAACTTTTATCTACAGAATGAAGAACATCTTGTTCAGTTAGAAAATGAGATAAGAGCAGCTCAAGAAGCAGCACTTGATGCTGTAGAGACAGATAGCATCATGACTGGGACATCAGCTAATCCTGAAGATAGCTTACTGGGTATGATTTACAAATCCAATCTTATTTATTTTTACAGTTCATTATTGAAAAAATTGTCTTTAAAAGAATGAAGAAATTGAGGGAAGAGTATGATGTTGCATTTTTTTCTGCAATCATATATGAATATATGAAGTTAAAATTTTTACTATACCTTTTTATCAACAAATGATTACAAACATACATAAGAGAAAGGAAAATAATGATATATCTAATTTGCTCATCAAATCTGGAGAAATAGTTGTTTTAACATAATGACAGTTCATTTTAGAAGTAACAGGGAAATAAGTACATTTATCAATATAATACTAAGTCATCAAGATTAATTATGCTTCAAAATGAAGTTGAAGAGTTTGTTTTTTAATATTTTCAGGGATGGATTCTGAGAGTGTTGATGAAGCCTATAGTATGTCTCGTGAAAATATTACCATTGCTGAAGATGGTGATGAGGACAGTAAAAGTTGGTTCAATGAATCCAAAATATCTAATGTAAGTAATTTATCACTTTCTTTTAGTTGTCAGAAGTCCAAGGTTAGAGATTACAATGCTGCCTCTCCACTTAGGTTTGTATCTGGCTTTGGCAGTTCCTAGTGTAAGAAAGGTTGTCACTTAGATTTTTTTTTTTTTTTTTTTTTTTTATAATTTTGTTTGTCTGTTTTAAAAGTTTCATTCCAGAACTGACCACTCAACAAACATGCTAGATAAATACATGTAATCTTAAGTTTTGGCATAAACATTTAACCAAAAGCTGATCAAGGATAGTGTAGCTTGTACAGTGCTTGATACATCAGTAGAAGTTTAATGGTTAAATCTTTTCTTGGTCTGCCAGAGTCTGGGAATTAATAGATAATGGGTTATAATGACTTAGTTCCAATATTGTGATACATTTTGTCGCATTATGATATCTTTTACTTTTAATTGCATAATCTTGGTTTCTGCTAATTATTAGATACTGCAGTGATCATCATTCAATTGTTTTATATTAAATCTGCAGTTCTCATCAATATGTGCATGTATTTAAGATACATAACAACTGTTCAGCTACAAGTACTTAATTTTTGAGACAATTTTCAGTAATTGTAAGGCGTAATTATTTGGTAAATAAATTTAGCTCACTTAGTCAACCAATCTTCTTTGTATATTGTAAATGGATCATTCTCACAATTATTAGAGCTTCAACTATGTTATGATTGCTAAGGTCAGCTGTTACGGTATTAGACTATTAGAATTATTCAAAATCTTAGTATCATATCTGTTTTGCTATGTAGATTTAATTACTTTCACTTTATGTGTACTTTCAGAATATATCATACTCCGACTCAGAGTTTGTGGATGTTGAAGGCGATGATGATAATGCAGTAGATATGAACTATTCACAACAACAAGAAAGTACACAAAACACTTCTGATCAGGTATGTAATATCAGATTAAAGAATATTGTAGCTTAACAACATAGACTTATCATTAATTACATGTATAAATAAACAAAACAAAGAAAACAAGAAAAGATAAACATACATGTACTTTTGTATTGAGTGAGACCACTGATTATTAAACTATACTTTTCACTGACATGTTTTATCAGGCTCAAAACATTTGTTTTATTAGATAATTTGATGTATTTGTAATCAAATTTGTTCAAAAGAAAGGATAAGGCAAATCAAATTTTCTACAATCTTTTTACATGCTATGGACTCCAAAATACTGTATTTTTGTGAATTTCTGATTAAATAGTGTACTATTGAAAGGAAAGGTAAACCAAGTATTTGACAATGTCTGTGCATGCTCTGAACTTTATCATACTTTATCAATCCTAACAGTGAACTACCATAATTACATGTATAATCATTGTAATCAAACTTAAGTATCAATATTTAGAAACATGTTTTTATGGTCAAATTGACATTACTGCAGTTGTTCTCTAGATACATAGATACATGTACTTATATGTTTTTGAAATATTTTTATATTTGTAGATAAGTTTTAATGTATCTTCATCCGCTGGTGGTGAGAATGAAGATGAATTGGCAAGGGATTTACAGATAACACCAGAAGCTTCTGACAATGAAGGTAGTATAACTCTGTTGTATTAATAAGTAGAAATATTTACTGGAATAGGTAGCCTTAGTGGCCGAGTTGTCCAGTGTGCAGACTTCTCACTGCCTAGGTCTGATTCCCATTCAGGACAGATACGTGTTCTTGTAGTTTGTCAGTTGGCATTTCGGTGTTTTGTCTGTGCACTCTTGTTTTCTCCACCATCCTATAAATTACTGCCTCAGTATATCTTTATTATTAGGAAAAAGAATACTGAATTATACATAAAACACCATTACATGTACAACTCCACTATATATATGTATGATTCAAAATCTTTGTAAAGTCCATAGGCATCAGAGTATTGAAGTGAATTTGTAAAACAAATTAATTTAAGTATGAAGCTTTTGGTTTTAAAGCTTTCATATAGTTTCAATTTTTTTTAAATCTTTTGTTTAAGCCAAATTAAGTGATAGTGAAAATGAAGACAATGGAGAAGTACAACAACCACAGAATTATGAACAAAATGGCCAGCAGTTTTATGATGGTGGTACTTCACAAGTTTATTATGAATCGCAGGAGCCATATCAAGTAGCCGCAGTTCAAGAAGAAGATGAGAACAGCTTTGATCCCTCAGACTTCTTCATGCATAGCGCACTTGCCAGTGAAGCAGTTAAACAGGAACATATGGAAGAGCAGGGAGTGCAGGAACCTGCTCCCATGGAAACAGACATAAATAATGATTTACAAGTATCCGAGTCTGATGAGAGTGACAATGAAGCTAAACAAGGAAATAATTCAGACGATGGCTTTGATATTGATGAGTTTTTTAAGTAACCATGGAAACGGTCATAAACAGTAAACCTGTAAAGAATAGTGCTATAAATAGTCATTAAACTTTTATGAACAACTTTTAAAAGTGATTAGACAGGAGTGATGTTAAAATTTTTTGAGACTCGTAGAATTATGTTTTTAACCTGTATTTGCACATGTAGATGAAAAAATATTGGACATTACTTCTGTGAAGAATAATTGGCTTATGTCCCAAAACCAGATCCAGAATATTTCACTGATTTACAGAATTATTTATAGAAAAACATGTGCAGATATAATCTGAATTATAATGTTCATTTATTCTAAAATCTGAATTGTGAACATTTTGTTAAAAACCAATTCATTTACATCTACATGAAGTAGTGTTACAGAGAATGTTTAGCAGTACAAATGCTAAAATGTAAATTTACCAGTACATGTAACTACAGTGCTCTGTATATTCAGTAAATTGTATTTTATGCAACAGAGATAACACACTCTACCATAGGGCATTTTTATATAGAGGGTTGGAGGGAGAGGTTATTTGTTCATATAATATATTTTCTTAGTGATAAATTATGTTGGTGTAAATTGATTTATAAGCATTCAAAGGATGGTTAAGTGTATCTTATCCTGTTATTGTATGTTGTAGTACATGTGTATATGTAAAGTATATCCTGCTGGCACAATATTGATGTGTGACATAACGTTACATAGTCCTGTGAAAATTGTTAGGATCTCATTCTGTGCAAAGAAGAATTTGTTTCATATTCATTGTAATGTACATGTATTTTTAATAACATTATTTAAGTTTGCACTAACTTTTAGGATAGTGCATTAAATTCATGTATCATTTATGGAGTCATAGTAGAAAATCATTTAAACTTAATGGTTCATCATGTTTTATATTAAGGTGTGTGTGTGTGTGTGTGAGAGAGAGAGAGAGAGAGAGCTAATCATACATTAATTAATGTATGCAGATATTCCTTGGAATATTTGAAGTGAAATTAAAAACAGTAAAATTCCCTAAATATTTTGTTATTTATTTTGTTGTCAAAATAGTTGTTTTGAAGACAAATTAATGTTTCATTTCTGCTTATTTTGTGACATCATTACTTCAATACATAGAAGTACATACAATGTATATTAGTTTTGGATTTTTCACTGTCAACAATCAACCGTGAAATAAATATTTAATGTATATATCATCATGCAACGGTGAAAAAATACATATACATGTACATGTACACACTAAAATGCATCAGATACTGTAGTTAATATTAGAAGATATTTCTACTTATACAATGTGTGAAATGAAATGTAAAATTTCCAGCTGAATAATATGTACCTGTTACTAGATACAGCAGCCACGTGTATGAATGAAATGAGAAACAATATAAATATACAAGATCATATTGTAATTCTGCCTTGAAGTTTTACATTGATCATGATAGTTTTCTTTGAATTTCCATAAAATCTGTACAATAAATAGGATTTGTATAATTTATACAGTCATTTGTTCTGCAGTGGAAGAGGTTACCTATTTTCTACTGTATGTTTTTTTGTTATATATTGTTTAATTAAAGATCAACAATTTTTCAGCTTAAGTTAATGAGATGCAGCTATATTAATCTATCAGGGATAAAATATAGATGGTGATAATGCAAGCATACATTTTCAAATGTTCAGCCCATGCTTTTTATAGACTGGTACTTGAACTAGATTACAAAATATATTTGCTCTGCAAGTTTGAGCACAAAACTTACATCCCCTGCTCATGCCACGGGTCTGATATTTCATTTGTTTTTTACTTCCAAAAATTATTATAGAGTATAGTTCAAGGTTATTTAAATCTGAAGTTGCTAGTAAGTAAGCTGCAGAAATACGGCTTTATTTTATAATGATTTATAAACTGATCCAGCTGATGGGATTTAGACTGTCTATGTGGCTCAGTGGTAGGGCTTCTGCATCAAGGATGGGAGCTCATGGGTTTAAACCCAGTCGGGTCATACACACAACTTTAAAATTTGAAATATTGCTTACTTGCCTGGTGCTTGGCATTAGAAGTATCGACTGTTTCACCAAGTGCCAGGATAATGGGCTGGGGGGTGTTACATGTGTCTGCGGCATGCTGACTTTACTAGCACTTGGTAGCCCTGTTAGCATGCTAGTACACGACAGACCAAAATACACAATTGCACATTTTGTGCATAAACAATCTTAGATTAATCCAGATATTAATTACCTTGCTCTTGTTGCAAATAGCTGAAAAATTGCTGATGCGACATTAAACAACATTACAACAACAATCATTATCTCAAATTTTAGCATGTGCCAAGTCTGTGTTTAGGGAAAACTGATAAACCCTAGAAAACTCCCCATGTTCATACCAGAAACTGCATGCTGTCAGCATTGAGGATGAACAAAAGTGCTAACTACTCTGCCACTTACGTATGCAGTATCATATACAAATGGATGAAAAAAAAAAAATAACTGTAATCAAAATTATTTGTTTATTGTGATTTCATAAATTATTGTGCTGACAACTTCAGCTATATAAACTACATATATTTTTTTTTTTCTGCTTATATACACATAATACATGTTATGTTTACATAGGGTTTACACAGCCATAAGTCAATATCTCCACATATTGAAGGTTTTATGTAATTACTATCAACTATTAAATTTTGTACTACATTTAAGATTACTACAACTTTTATGACAGCATACACATGTATTATATTTCAACACTTATCAACAGGTGCTCCATTTTAATTTTTTATTTAATATATGTCAATGACTCTGTTGATGGCAGTGTACTTGTGTATCATTTAAATGCTAACAACTGGTGGTCCAGATTTCAACTCATCATTATATAAAAGTGCTGACAACTTCTTTCAAGTATTTATAAATAAAACACAAACATACCAGTTCATGTCCAAATCATAATCCTAAAAAACAAAGTTAAAACTTTGAAACTGGCCAATTTAGTTATACACGTGAACTGTCATCAAGGAAGTGAGGACGGGTGCTCTGGAAGGGTAAGCACCTCATGTCTAGCTAGCTACACCCGTATGTGCAATAAAATCCCACATTTAGTATATATGTGTTGTGTATCAAATAAATCAAACTGAATAGATATATATTAAAAAGCCAATAAAGCCCTAATCTAACTACTGTATGCTTTCTATAAAGCCTCTTCTTTAAGCATGAATAAACAAACATTTTCTGAAAATATCCCTTTTCTTTTTAACTACTTTCTCCTCAAAGAATAATGTCCCAGTCAATTACGTCCCATTCTCGATTGGAACATTAACACCATTACTTAACTCTCTTCAAAGAATATGTAACCTAAAATTTTGAGTGGAGTGATCTCTCTCTATTATAATACCACTTTATTGTGTTGTGGTCACATAAATTGACCTCTTTTTTTATAAAGTGGCTTTTATTGAAAGGTTCTGTTTAGGTTTGTGTCAAGATCATTTCACTTATATTCAGAAGATCATTTCAGGAACAGAGAAAAAAATCAAGAGTTCTAAGGGAGAACCCAAAATCTTTAAAAAGGAACTTTTTTCACACCTGAATTTCTCCAAAATTTTACTAGTACTAGTAAACAAATACTAGTATATAGACTACTTGACCATAAAGTCTCTACTGAGAGAAAGGGGCCATTTATGAAGTAAACTATTGTAACAAAATGTATATATATATATATACATGTATATCTGTATTGTAAATAAGTAAACATAACTTCTACATCTTTTTATAAATAAACTGAACACAAAAATGAAAATAAATGAACAATGTATAAAAAAGTAGATAAAATACATCATACATGTACATATATACATGTATAACTATCACAGATAATGTAGATTATAATAAACAATCACTTTGTACCACATTTACAAGCCTTATACATTGACTATACATATATATCACAGATCAAGCTTTTGTCATATAGTGAAATCATAAACATTCATGAGAAAAGGCCTAAGTTTTTACATAATATGAATGCTTAAAGTGATAAATGTCACAAAAGAATATATCTTTTCCAAAAGTTAAAGCTCTTTTTGATAAAAATTCTGTTAACAATTAATCATGAAATGTTATCAATTACCCTGAACAATTTTAAATTTTACCCTGTATTTCATTATAAACACTGTTTACCCCGTATTATTTACATTATTTCCATGTTTATTTGAGAAATACTTAAAAGATGCCAATTCAAATTTCAGGCAAACATTTACCATTAAGTTAAGCTAACTTTTGGCTTGCAAATGACCAAACTATCACTTAAAAATTTTGCTAACATGTATGTATATTTTATATATACATGTGTGTGTGTGTGTGTTCAGCAATAAACTAGGGAAATAAAAAGTCTGTAAAACTAACAAAGTTAATTTTAAATATTTCTCTTGATTTCTTTACTTTGATCTACAATAAACATCTAAATAGATTTGTTGATGTAAGTTTTATCACACAAGTACGGTTAGTGTTTAATTGTTTAGTACCATGTCCTCTGTGTAAACTGAACCCTGAAAACCTACCTAAACTATACTTTCAATAGAGAATGTAAAAGGAAATACTGATAAATAAAATCTTTATAAGCCTGTTAACTTGTCTAATGTGAATAAAAATATTAAGTTTAGAAGGTGATCAATGTAGACAGACTTTACTGTTTAACTGCTCTAATGTACATGGATGCATGTTGCTGCCAGTTTTTGTGCATTGTATATTTGCTGTACTGTGCATGAATGCAAGTTGCTGCCAGTTTTTGTGAATTTGTATATATTTGTGTACTGTTTAACTGTGCTCTAATGTACATGAATGGAAACTGCTCTACTGTGCATAAATGCAAGTTACTGCCAGTTTTTTTTGTATCGTTTATTAGTTATACTTTACCTGGATGCATATTTCTGTCAGTTTTGTATGTTTAATTGTGATTTACTGTACATGGATGCAAGTTTCTGTCAATTTAGTGCACTGTATAATATTTGCTCTACTGTGCATGGATTAGTGCTGCTGTCAGTTTGGTGTACTGTTAGCTGGGGTTTTGCTGTACTTTAAGCAATGTGTTGCCAGGTTTGTGTAGCAAGATTAGTTATATTGTTTTTAAGGTATACAGGGCTTGGCACAAAAACTTTATTGAGTTTTTATTTGTAAGTTACAATGCTTATTATTTGATTTAGCTAACTTTCAATTTAAAAATCATTTGCATATATCTGTGTTTTTTTCAACTTTTTAGTTGAGCCAGTGCAATTGTAACTAAGTAACATTGAACACTTGTGATACTCTGATTTTCACATCATTTCAAAACTTTTGTGGCATTTCCATGTATAAATGTTAAATAAACCTTATTTGAAACCAAAAATTTGAAACAGGTTTTTATATCTTCTCAATAATGAACATATGATGTAGGGTCAGAATATCTCATCGTGTGACCCCTGATGGTTGGGTAAATTTGGTTTTAAACAACTTCCACACTTCCATTTCAATAATTCACATCATCATATACATGTAATGTTTGTACACTCAGATTTTATAGGAAAAATTCACAGATTTTCCATGGCAATCAGATATTCTACATAAATAAAGGTGTTGATGATGCAAGGTGCAAATGGACAGGTTTTAAGATTTAGGCCTGTTCCACTGAAGCCAAATATCTGTATGAACTATCCTAAATGTTCTTTTGGGAACCATTAAGTAATGATATTTGGTAACAATTTCTTTTTAATGCCAAACTATATGATGGAAGCATGATGAATTTAAAATGGATTAAGCCTTAATCCAGATCCAAGTGGAGAGAATGGATTAACTTTAGCCCACATCAGTGATTCATTAGGTGACACAGCTGATCTACCATCTTCAAGAAAGAAAGCAAGACCCTGAAAAAATAAATGAACGATTACATAGCTATATAACATGGAAATAGACATTAAAAAATGAGTTTATAAGTAAACAACATGTACCTAGCAACAGCCAAAACAACTAAGAACAAGGCATAGTACATTGTACAAGTTAGTAAAAGAAACAGCCAAAAAAAAAGATAATACAAAGACAAACACATAATGGGAACAATGATTATAAAATTCAAAATAACATTGGTATGACATTGTAGTATATTTTAGACATGATACAAGTACTCATATCAACTAAAATGGTCCCTGATAAATGAGAAATTTTTTTTAAAAATTTCAAAAAAAAAAAAAATTTAAAATTTAAAAAAAATTACATCTTGAGAAAGTTGATATTGACATTTGGTATAATATGTTAATTTTGATGACTTACCAGTACCCTCTGACCAGTGATACATGATACATGGACATCTGAGTGTGATGGTAAATGTGAACTAGCCACACAATCCTGACCATAGGGTCCATCATCACTACCTGCCTTCTTCTCTATGGTGTTATAAACAGATAAGACATTAGGTGATACAGGTAGATTTGATAGTTCCGTTCTACCTAGCCTAAAAATTAAATCATAAAATGTAGTTATCTTTACTGTTATTTAAACAACAATACTGTCATGAAATTAACATGTGATTTAAATCTTGTGGGCTGATCTGTTTTAAATTAATCTTCAAAATTTGAAAGAAATATTGTAAGTGCATCTGCTTGAAATTAATTTTCCAAAATTGAAAGAAATGCTAATGACAATAATGTTCAACCCTTTTTTCACACAAATGCATGGTATTAAAATGAACTTGAAATAAAACAATAAAACTTTTGTTTCTCTGTTCGAATTTTAACACACAAACAAATGTACTAAGTTATTTTTCAACATTTATACTCTAGTATACAAAAGCTGTAAAACAGGAAGAAGTTTAGATTTAGCCAGATGAAAGATATGGTATTTGTTCAGGGATTTCTCGTGTCTCTGGTACTAAAGAGTTCAAAAGACCCTGTTAAAAGTAGGATGAAAATCAGATCTAAAATTTAAATTGTCAAAGTTTCAAATCAAAATTTTAGCACAATATCATGTTTGGACATACATTGCATTAAGACTAAAAAGTGTGACAGCTTCATGATCTCAATACAGTAATTAGCGGATATCATGCTTTCATCAAATAATCTTTTCCATTCTGACGTGAATTCTATTATGCATCCCACTGGAAGCATTACTGGTAGTTGGTGAATTTCTTTTGAAGATATACATATTATTAAGACAGCTTCAGAAACATAAAAAATAATATTTTCAAACAAAGCATCATTCAAAGCTATTTACTGTAAACAAATGATATACAAATAAAAGTTTTACTTGAAGGACGGATACAAACAATTCCTTTTTTAAAGATTCTTGATCCCTGATCCCAAAAGATTCTTGACTAAATATTAATACCATAAATGAAACACCAGAGAAATCACAGCTGCAGGCTAACCTTTTATCGCTATATTTCTGAACAGCTACCCAAGAATTCTTCTCTTGTACAACTGTGTCTCCTGATACTGGTAAAGTTGTCAAACCAAACTTCTGAATAAACATTCTGTAATTATTGAACAAAATATATTAATGGTAAAAGAAGGGTTCTAGCACCTTTATCACAGCTTCTGATGTATGTCATGTTCATGTTTGTGTAGCAATATTTATGGATTATGAAATCCATCTTATGATATCACTAGATCCATTTCATTCTCATCTGTCTTAAAGTAAAGTATGGTGCATTTTGTAAAACATAAATAAATCTTGGTTTCAATGCCAAAGCTACACATAATGACATGTATAATCATAACATAACATTTATACTTTCTTGTGACAAGGCAGAAACTGTTTACTGAAGAGACAAATAATTGAAGATAAGGAATTACAATTGGCACAAAGTGTAGTCAACTCGTCAAGACTGCAGAAAACCACGAAAATTGTAAAAATCATGATTATTTTGCACTAAAAATTGGTTTAATTTATAATAAAAATTTGAATGCTAAATAAAATATTATATTCTTGACATCAACATTTGAACTATTGGACATGGCAGCTAGGGAAATAAAGTGTAAAAAATCCACATACAAATGCTAGATTCATAACAACTATATACAATATACTAGTACATGTATATATAAAACTATAACTTACATTGCTTGTGAAAATAAAGCTGGAATTATTGAGTGATATCCTCTTCTAACAGCCATCAGGGCACCAATATAGGAAGCTATACAAAGTAATTCATTTCTAGGTCTGAAATATCAAAATAAACAAATCAAAAATAAGTGATCTAACAGTACACTTTGTACTTCTGTGTGACTGGCTCATATATGATGATAATTTTATTGATTTACAGTAATATCTAAGCCATAACTCCATTTAACTGATTTTTTGACATAAATACCAAAAGATAATGATATTCTTTATTTGAATATTAAAATTCTTTTAATTCTTAAAGGAAAAACATTTTGCTTTTATTTCAATTTTTTCTGATATTTTTTTCAAATTTTATAAATGCAGTAGAAAAAATTAGATATATTCCCATCATAATTTTAAACACTGTTGTACTCATCATGTTCTAGAGAAACAAATTTATGCACATCAAAAATTAAACAATTACGTAAACAGCAATAAAGCAAAATATGTCTATTTTTATAAAAAATATTTTTAGGCATTGTTTCCACTTTTCTGTCTTGTGTTTTTAAACAAAAGAGAGCAACAAAGGGGAATAATCACTATCATAGTCATAGATCTATGATTGGTAATCAAATTTACAACATAGTTTTCAAAATTAGTTTTTTGCTACACTTTTAAGGTGCATCTCATTAAATTTAAAATAAGTAAGTTTTAAAATTAATTATAAAAACCAACTGCTCAAGTTTATGTTGTAGGAATCTGTCAGATCTAATAGAACTTATAAGTTGTATTAACGGGAAGACGTCATCTACGGTCCAATCAGCAGTGCTCAGTTTTTCTGTAATAATTAAGTATGTATATTGTTACTTACTGTATATCAATGCTTTTTAGGTTTGAGTTAGGGTGACTGAGGAGAAGAACAGGCAGTTTTTGGGGGTGAGTTAAAGTGACTGTGGGGAAGAACAGGCAGTTTTTTGGGGATGAGTTAGAGTGACTGTGGCAAAGAACAGGCAGTTTTTTGGGGATGAGATTGGGTGACTGAGGAGAAAAACGGGCAGTTTTTTGGGATGAGTTAGGGTGAATGAGGAGAAGAACAGGCAGTTTTTGTGGTTAATGTAGGTTGACTGTAGAGAAGAACAGGCAGTTTTTGGAGACGAGTTAGGCTGACTGTATAGAAGAACAGGCACTTTTTTTGGGATGCGTTAGGGTGACCATGGAGAAAAACAGGCAGTTTTTTGGGGATGAGTTAGAGTGACTGTGGCAAAGAACAGGCGGTTTTTTGGGGTTGAGTTAGGGTGACCATGGGGAAGAACAGGCAGTTTTTTGGGGATGAGTTAGGGTGACCATGGGGAAGAACAGGCAGTTTTTTGAGGATGAGTTAGGGTGACTCTAAGGAGACAGGCACTTTTTTGGGGATGAGTTAGGGTGACTGAGGAGAAGAACAGGCACTTTTTGGGGGATGAGTTAGGGTGACTGTGAGGAAGAACAGGCACTTTTTTGGGATAAGTTAGGGTGACTGAGGAGAAGAACAGGTAGTTTTTTGGGGATGAGTAAGGGTGACCATGGGGAAGAACACACAGTTTTTTGGGAATGAGTTAAGGTGACTGAGGAGAAGAACAGGCAGTTTTTTGGGGATGAGTTAGGGTGACCATGGGGAAGAACATGCAGTTTTTTGGCAATGAGTTAGGGTGACTGTGAAGAAGAACAGGCAGTTTTTTGAGGATGAGTTAGTGTGACTGAGGAGACAGGCACTTTTTTTGGGGATGAGTTAGGGTGACTGAGGAGAAGAACAGGCAGTTTTTTGGGGATGAGTTAGGGTGACTGTGAGGAAGAACGGGCAGTTTTTTGGGGATGAGTTAGGGTGACTGTAGAGAAGAACATGCAGTTCTTTGGGGATGAGTTAGGGTGACCATGGGGAAGAACAGGCAGTTTTTTGGGGATGAGTTAGGGTGACTGTGGGAAGAACAGGCAGTTATTTGGTCTGTTTGGTTGCAATGTAACCTGTCTGAACAAAACTTAAAAGTCAAATAAATACATGTAAATAAAAGATTTCTAAACTTAACTATTTTACATTAATTGATATTGCACTTAGGTAAAACACATTTATATCTATAAAAATCATAAACCAAACAAATTCTTGCATTCCAAAAATATTTTCTTCCAACAGATTCTACCATATTCCTGGGCTTAACAGATAATGCCGTTTACATTTTTTTAAAAATAAAAATAAAAAATAAATATATTGGTAATTTTATTAAAATGATCTTGTCCATTAAATCACTTTAAATAACAACTGATTGCAAAAATTAAATTCGATTACTCCTAATGTGACCATCTCAATTGAATGGTCAGATGAAAAATATTGTCCGAGAAGGGGGGTGTATAAGCTTGTCTTTATTATGCACAGGCAAGCCAAACATACATAAGCAAGCTAAAAATAAAGAAAGATATTATACTTTTGATTTCCTGAACACCTAACTCTAGACCTGTTTCTGGTGTTGGACCCAAGAGGTAAAACTTTATACATTCCACTCTATTTATTTTGGTGCGTAACTTCTCTGCTTCATTAAAACAATCTTCTAATGAAGGTAAACCTGCCTATAAACAAAAGCAATTATTTAAGGTAGCTTTAATTATATTTTCATACATTAAGCAATTAGTTAATTACATAGTGTTCAAACATTTATATTAAAATTATTCATTGCAAATCTTCATACATTGAAATATCAAAAAAAAAATTTACTGATATTTAATTAAGAAATTATAATATTTTAAGAAAGACAACTAAAAAGTGGATTTTATAGACAGGTTGAAGAGTCATTTGGAACTAAAAAGGGTGGACTTTATTCACATTAGACAGGTGGAATTATACAGAAAGTTATTATATAGTTAAATCGATTGAGGATGCTTCAGACCAGTTGCAATGGACAGGTGGACCTTATATAGAGATGGATTCTATAGCAGGTTATACTGTATATATAATAAAAAAAATAATAATAATAATAATAATAAACTAGTAGCAGAGTTATTATCAGAAACATTTAAATTTTAGTGTTGATGACTCTAGCCTAGGGCTTTTTAATCAATATGACCTTAAAATTATAGTTTTCACAAGATTAGATTATACAGAAAATGTTTTAAATCCATGATAAATAACTTCATTAAAATGAAATGTTATCACTTGATTCTAAACTGTTGTCAAACAATTACAGTGTTGTTTTTATCAACATTAATGATAAGTACTATAACATTCACAATGCAGTAAAAGAAAATGAATTATTAATCATATAAATACCCTTTCATGTAGAAAATTAATTTCATCTAGACTTGCTGCACAACGAGAACAACACTGTGCTAAAAGTATATCATTATCAGGGATCAACATCAACAAATCTACTGCTAATTCCCTGTAACAAAATAAACAACACTGTGCTAAAAGTATATCATTATCAGGGATCAACTTCAACAAATCTACAGCTAATTCCCTGTAACAAAATAAACAACACTGTGCTAAAAGTATATCATTATCAGGGATCAACATCAACAAATCTACAGCTAATTCCCTGTAACAAAATAAACAACACTGTGCTAAAAGTATATCATTATCAGGGATCAACATCAACAAATCTACAGCTAATTCCCTGTAACAAAATAAACAACACTGTGCTAAAAGTATATCATTATCAGGGATCAACATCAACAAATCTACAGCTAATTCCCTGTAACAAAATAAACAACACTGTGCTAAAAGTATATCATTATCATGGATCAACATCAACAAATCTACAGCTAATTCCCTGTAACAAAATAAACAACACTGTGCTAAAAGTATATCATTATCAGGGATCAACATCAACAAATCTACAGCTAATTCCCTGTAACAAAATAAACAACACTGTGCTAAAAGTATATCATTATCAGGGATCAACTTCAACAAATCTACAGCTAATTCCCTGTAACAAAATAAACAACACTGTGTTAAAAGTATATCATTATCAGGGATCAACATCAACAAATCTACAGCTAATTCCCTTGTACCTCTGCCATGTTAAGACAATGACAATCCTAGGCAACGGTTTCAACTATGATGTTGATTTGATATAAGGGGATTTATTATCCCAGTCAAGAATATTTCACTTATATCAAGACGTCACCAGCTATAGGTGATATGGCAGAAATTTTTACCTTTGCAGTGCACTTAGTGCAAGTGCAGGGAGGGTTATTTTTATGTGCCAGGCCTGCCGTGATACGGGGCATTGGTTAATGGTCTCATTCAAACAATTCAGCATAAACTAAAGCATATCATTTAAATCTGTCTGAGTATTGATGTTGAGAGTACATGTACAGGAAGAGCAATTGTCGGCCAATTTACCAGTTGTAATTAATCAAAACACAACATAAACTATATTCCTATTAGAGGATATTAGTCCTATCATGTGACTTGTGTGAATTTGTGATTTCCATGTGCAAAATTAATAGATATGATTAAAATATGCTAAATGATGTCACTAAGCAACTGATTATTTTTAACTAATAATGTGTCCGAAAAGTAAAATCTGTTTCCTACACTATTTCTTGCGAGATGACTAATATTATGACTTAAGAAAAATACAGTACAAATAAGTTGCATATACCGGTATATGAGTCATGGATTCTTGCAATTTACTAAAATTTTCTGAGGCTGTAACATACCATTTTCCTAAATGTTCACAGCGCCTTGACAAATACTCAATGGCTTTGTATGTCTGTACTGGGGTATTACCCAACACTGTTCCTATGGCAACAGCAAGTTCTAATTCTTGTCCTTGTATAAGTTTCCATAGTGCTTTCTGAAGTTAAACAAATTGAAGAATATAACACATGTATATAATACACTGGTCATCGGGCCTTGGGTAGATTAAAACTGACCTAGTGAAACCAGACCTTAAGTCCCTAAGAATGGGCGATACAAACCCACTGGATTAATGAGCATGGAGGGGGATACTTCATTCTCCACATGACAGCCAGGCCTCACCCTTGTAAAAGGAATAATCAAAGGCCTGGATTATCTAAACATGATGATGATGATGATGATGATGATGATAGTCATGTATATTTTAGAAGAAAATTAAAAATACACTACAAATGCTTCATTCATTTATTTGGTGCTGTGTTTAATTTGGAATTTATTTTAGTAAGAAACTACAATATGAGTAGAACCATGACACTCTTTTTTCATTTATAATAAAATCTGAATTTACAATCTCTGTGACACTGGGTATTTAATTCTGAAAAGATATCTGATATGCAAATAAACCTGCATTAATATTGCAAATTCACAAATATTCATTGGGTAAATTTATTATATCATGGGTAAGTAAATACCACAGTATCTAATGTCAATAAAACTTTTTACTTACAAAGGTCATAAATTGATCAATTCCACGGAAATCTCTCCAAACCAATTTTTTTAGGAAATTTTACCACAAGAAAATCTTATCATTAGATGTCAAACAATCCAACCTTTGACAATGATATGGAATAGGTAACCAACTGACAAGATACCAAAGATGATTACAATGCCACTGACAGACTTACCAGGATGATTAAAACAAGAAAGAAGACATGACACATAACTCATTTACCACTGGGAGTTAAGAACAAGATTTACATCATTATTATATATGTACACCATACTAACCTGATTATTACTGATAGACAGATAACAACATGCAGACATTATAGGTGATCCATTATCAAAATACCATTCGGCTAAATTATTGACCGACTTCTCTAAAAGTCTGAAATGAAGTTGAAATATCTTAATTTTCATACATATTAAATATCTATAAACTTTTGATATTGGAATGACTGCTTACAATTGCCTATCTCCATTTAGAATTCAGTTTAAAGGAAGTTAATTATAAAACTGACCCATAAACATGGCAGGTATAAATCAATGGGAGCCTATGATTATTCTCTCTTGAATAAAACAGTGAAATTGAATTGGAATATCTTCAAAAACTGCTAAAAATTAGCAAAAGCACAAAACAAAAAAACTAGACCCTGACATTCTTTTGATGACATTTCAAGGAAACATTAAAACTTATGTTTGTCTTTTCAAATACTCAAGATTTAGAAAATTAAAGCTTATTTTCATAAATGGTCATGACCCAGACATTTAATTTTGATTGCAAGTAAAATCACACTGACCTAGATATGCGTCTGACCTAGTTCATTGAAATCTGCCCAATCCAATAGTGTTGGAAATTTGAAAATAGGTGTTCATGACACACATGTACATGTACCATCACCAGAACACATACAGACACAGGCTGTGCTACTAACTGCCACAACCTGGCATAACAAGTTATATTATTTTAATACAAAAAAAGACATTCTTAAAACTACATGACAATAATGTATAAGTATCTTACTTTTTATGAAGCTTTGTTGGCAGATTGTCACCATTACACAACCCATCACTAGACGATTCTGAATATTGCTGCTGACTAAATGCTCCCTCACAAGCCACCTGTGCTGACACAACAGCATCCAATAACTGACCCTGGCTGGTGTAGAAATCGGTAAGTTGTTCTACATCACCAATAGCTGAGCTGTATATAGAAACATCATCACTGTCTTCACGTGCTAGGTATGTTGCATATCTGTATAATGAAATGAAAGATTAAATCATAATACAATGATTTCTTTTATGATTCATGTATAGACCAAGTGAATACATAAAAACAAAAAGACATTAAAAGAAACTTTGTAAAATGACATCAAGTAAATGGAACTTTTATTTTGATTTTGAATTTCAGGATACTCAGTTACTGAATAGAGTCCACCAGCGTACTATGTACCATCCAACGACATTATTACTGACGTCACCTTGAGTCATCCAAAGTACATGTATACAAGAAAATGCTGTTTAAGTAAAGATGTTATATAGCAGTTCGAATAACCGATTAAAAAATAAAAAGTTGCTAAAATTTCAGTTTACAGCAATAACAACAATAACATTAGTACTGAGTGGAGTAACTGTGCCTTATACCCAAGTTAAGAGTTATGATTCCCTTACTTATACGTTCTGGTCATCTATGCAATGGAGGAAACAAGTACCAGGAAAACCATATGACCTTCAGCAAGTAAACCGACAAACATCTTATGTTATGATGTACATATCGATTTGAACCTAGGTGGTGAGAAGAATGCTGTTTTTTCTTTATTATTATTTATTTATATTTATATCTATTTTTTTTATTTTTGTTATTTATTTATTTTATCATTATTATTTTTTTTTTTTAAATTAATTAATTAATTTTTTTTTTTTGCTATATTTTAGAATTCAAAGCAACTTAATATGTAAAAAAATCTGATGTTTTTGGTCCCTAGTTATGTCTTTGATACTACCCCTCAACTGATTGTTATACCATAGGACAGAAAGAAAACAAATTTGAATGTAAAAATTTTATCATGTACAAACCTTCTGGTAAGTGACTTCCAGTACTCCATAGATACAGCAGGGGCTACTGATAAAGCCTTCAACCACTGTAACATAGAAATAAAGACTGAATCAATTACAATGTACTTTATATAAATAAAAATACAGAATGTACACCTGTCTGTTGAATTATTTCTAAAATCAATATACTATATCAAGGTAATTTATACAAAATGTTATATCAGATTTAAGCTTATTCTGAATCTGAAGTTTGTTAAATACATTATAGTACTTTCTCTAAAGTCAAACACCAAAGAAGGCTCAAAATAAATCCTGTAACCTAACTCCTACTAATGAAGCAAACTTTTTAGCTTAGCAAATTAAATCAACCAATTATTATCTGCAATAATAATTTAAGTTTAATTCTGTTAATGTATTAGCAGTAATAAGACAAATTATAATATCAACAGTTTAAAACAAGGTGCTTCAAATTGACTGAATCCATTTCACTTAATGTGAACCTTAAAAACAAAAATTACAGAAAATAGAAACAAATTTCAACTAATTTACAATCTTTGAACAACAGAAACAGAATATATAAATCTTTTTTTCCTTACGCAATTACAGATTGGTTTCACACTAAAAATTGTAAAATAATCTTTAATAAAATGCTAGATAACAATGGTAATTATTTAGTTAATAGTTCTTACAGGTATGTAATTTAAAGCACTATAGATACCCAGGATGTTTGACAAGGTCTTACCTCCCCTAGTTCAACCATTATTTCACAATACCGCTGTATATTACCAAGTTTGATATGTAATTTAGCTGCCTCTCTTAGCTTATCTTCCTTTGAATGTATTCCAAGTCGACTCATCTTAACCATTTCTAATTCCTGTGCTTCTGACTAAACAAAAATATAAATACAAATAAACTGATAAACTTCCAAATTTAACATATAAACAGAAGAAATGGTTTAGCTTGAGAAATTTCACATCTCTGAAATCTGTAGATCAATGTTCTTTATTATAATTTTTTTTTAATTATTTTTTTTTTACTGTAGAAAATTTTTGTTATAACTATTAGGATTAATTTGCCAATACTTCAATAACCAAGTGTGAATTGGTGAAAAACTTACTATTAACTATTCTTTTGTCTTTAAATTTTTGTGATGATGATGTAAGAGACCTTTTCCTTGCACCTCAGATAGAAAAAATTGTAAAATCTTTGGTGAAAAATGTTTCAATCTTGTACAATTCCTGTGCGAGGAAGCCTACATCCTCTTTTTTCCTGCCAAAAGTTATTAATAAAATCAGGTTTGTATTAATAGGTTGAGAACCTATGGAAGGGGTTGTAACATGTGTTAACAAATTTTCTTACCGATTTATATTTTGTTAGATGTTTAACATGCATGATGCCCTGACTGTAGTTTTGTGAGAGAAGAGTATCATCTATGCCTTTAACAACTGACACTAGTTCCCATAAATTGTCTGTTCCTACTGGTTGCTGGAAAAAATAGAAAAATATGCAACTTATATTGTAATACTTTCAAACAGCTTATCAGATAAAAAAAAATACTGGTAATTAAAAATGTAACAGAAAGAAAAGATTCTGGAAATCATCTCTTGAAAAAGTGTCTTCAAAACTTTTGATATCTCTAGTTTGTTTGGAGATGTTCATCTATTTAGTCATAATGAAATTATAAATATGCAACAAAGTGTTCTTCTGCAAAAGTAAATAGATGCCATCTAGCATTGCTGATAAAGCAGAATTATAAAGAATAAGATCAAATATAATTTACAGATCATTAATGGTTTTTAAAAACAATCCTATAGTAAACTTCTACAAGAAAGAAACTGTTAAGAAGAACCAGTACAAAATATTAAATAGGGAATATGTGTCATTGTCAAGAATATTTGATATAACATATATATAAATAAATAAATAATATATATATATATATATATATATATATATATATATATATATATATATATATATGTGTGTGTGTGTGATTACTTACACTAAAAAACTTGGATACATGTTCAAGAGTTCTGGCTTTAGAATTTGAAGATGAACTTTCTAACCACTGACGTAGATCCTTTGATGTTTTGCCAGCAAGCAATGGAGGATTTCCAAGAGCCATTGCTGATTCTGAAAAATCAATTAATAGAACTTTTAACTGACATCTTTTACTTATTATAAAATTGGCTTTATAAATATATTTGGCAATAAATGGAATACATGTGCAACATATGAGAGTAAAGAAAACAAGATATTAAACTTTGTTTCAAATACATGTCAAAATGTTTATGTGCTTATTTGTCAAACTTCAAATTCTATATCATGTCATATTTATCGTATTGTGAAATCGGTTTAGACTGAACACTTTTAACAGACTTCAAATCCGAAGGTCAAAGGTTTTAATCCTGTTGGGAGCATGCTACGGCCTTTGGCAAGTTACTCCATCTTATATTGTCAGAACATACATGTAGTCAGGGGGAAGTAGCATATTCTTTGACTGCTGTATTGGTGTTTTAGTAATTGTGCCAGTACAAAGCAAACATATGCATATAAAATTCTGCCATTCATGTTCATATAAGGGAACCCTAACGTGATCTGGCTATAACCAGCACCTGTGTGCAAAGAACAACATGAGCTGATTCTAACCTAAGGCCTAGTAAAGATGTCTTACATACTGAGACTAGATGGTGTTAATTAACTTCAAATACCTGTGGTTCCAATTATATCTGTCCAAGGTTTGCCTGCTATTACATTCATTTCTATTGGTTGTACAAGTGATGATAAGGACCAGAGCCTCACTGTAGAATCCCGTGAACAAGATGCCAATAAAAAAGGTCGCAGTGGATGACACGTCAGACCTGAAATCAAAATTAAAATTTTAGACATAATCTGTAAAACTAAATATTGATTTTTTCAGATTCTTTTCAGATCTAGAAATTTTTTTCTTCTGTTCTGAGAAAATTAAAATCTGACACAATTTTGTTATGGATTATTTCTAAATAGTCAATGTTTGCCAATAAAATCATTTGAGTACTTAGGCATTGGTTAGTTTCAATTGTTTTGTTTCTGTATTTTATCAAGTTTGCCTAAGAGAAAAAAATTATAACTAATTGTAAAAATTTGTAACTTGGGTGAATCATGAGTCAGAAGACAGAGTGACTTGATTATATGTCTCCACTAAGTGTATATACTGGTACCCACCATAAACATCAGCACCATGATCCAACAATGTATCCACACAGGCTCCGTCTCTGGTGTCCCAAATACGGATTGTATAGTCCCAACTGCCTGATATCAGTAAATATGGAACTTCAAAATTCCACAGTAACCCTCGCACTGGTCCTTCATGACCCTTCAGCACAGTAACACAGGCATCCTGAGTATAGTCCCAAACTCTTATTGTACTGAAAAGCAATACCAATAAAAATTTCCTTTTATCTGACTAAGACAACTTGGACAATCCAAAAAAAAAAACATACAACATATACAAACAAAATGAAAATACAGAGCATTTAATTCTATCAAGTTGTTTTGAAAAAATTATTTCAAATTATACAGTATGATCTGTTTGAAAGAACTACTCTATTAGAACATAATCCATATTTTCTTTGTAAAATCAACCTGCAATCATAGAAATTGAATCTTGTCTGAACTAAACAAGATATTTATTCTGATAGGTTTGCAGTTTGTGCAGATTAATATGCTTTTTTTTGTGAAGTCTGTATAATTTCCTTAATTTTGTATCATCACAATGGAATAGAAGTATTTCTGATCCATGGTACCCAACTATCGTGAAGACATAAACTCTAAATATTTTACCTTACCAAATGAATTCTACAAGCATCTTAGAATTTCTGAAGATGAGATATTTAGATGAACTGTTGATGCCTATCTAATGTATAATTAATTAATGTGTTACTGATGAGGAATGAATTTCTGGTATGTGCATATCTGGCACATCAAAATTTAACTGGTATTTGTGTTATTTATTTACTATCCCTGAGAGGGTACCGCTGCTGGTAGAGTAAAACTCCCTGAGGGTATCCATAAATCAGTAGGTAGTACTTTGTGCTGTCAGAAAATGTACCATTTAGCTAAATTTGCAACCGTCTTAAATTTTGAACTTTATTTAAAACTAAGGTTTGTTCACTCATGCAAAGCATTCCTTAGCTGGATTTGGATTTATATAATTTTGGAACTTTAGATTCATTAATTTTCAACTGTTTGGCTTATGTTTTTTATCTATCAAACTTTTCTGTCTTAGTGTCACTGATGAGGAATGAATTTCCAAAATGTGCACATCTGGCACATCAAAATTTAACTGGTATTTGCATTATTTATTTACCCATCATCAGATCCACTACAAAGAATACCATCCCTCAGAGGTGACCATCGTACATGGAAAACTTTGGAAGTATGACCTATAAAATATAACATTGAAGTATTCAAAATGAGAACTGAATGACAAAAATAATTTTGTTAGTGAAAATACAGGAAGTGAATGGTTCTGTTCTGAATACAAAAATAAATAATGATTGTAAAAGTCTCAGGTTTTTAAGTTGTGCCAGTTATTACAATGAATCAAACTGATAGAAAAGGATAATTAAGTGTCCAACAACCATTTTAAAATTCATTCTTATTATTTAGTTTCTAAAATAAAGAAGTCAATATTTTAAGATAACTGAATTATAAGTTAAAAAGAGCCCCAAAGCATCAAAATTCTAAAAATTTCAAGCATTTTTTTACCTGTAAATATTTTAAGTGGCTGATCTGAGCTAGCTGCTAAATAATAAACTCTAACACATTTATCTTCACATCCAGTTGCTAACATATCTCTTGAAAAAGAAGAAAACAATTTTAATCAAACAAAAGATATATAATACTAAATGCAAAAGAGGGTCTGAAAATATAGACATAGGCTACAAACTTAGCATATGATGATAGTGTTAATGCAGTTACCACTGGCCTATTGTTTCTAAAAAACTTTAACAATTTAGCTGCATAACCTGAAAATTTCACTTCAATAACTTCAGCAAGAGATTGTTTTTACAATGGTAACCAAGGTAACCATGTATACACACTTAGCATTAACTTTACCACTGGCCTAGTGTTTCTTAAAAAAACCTTTTACAATTTAACTGCATGACCTAGACCAAATTATTTGAGAATTTCACTTCAAAAACTTCAGCAAGAGATCGTTTTTACAATGGTAGCCAAGGTAACCATGTATATGTATCGTAAACTAACTTGTTATTGGGACTCCAGTCACAACCATATACAGTAGCTGGATGCTTGTACTTCTGAAATATTTCACCATTTACTAGCCGTACTATGCTGAAACAATTAAATAAAAAAGTACTTAGTAAACTAAAAAAAAAAAAAAATTCCTTGAAATCTGTTGTAGTTTAAAACTCCAAAAAATGAAACACACTTCTGGTACATCAAATCCTTTAATGGGTAATTATTAGTCAAATAGATATAACTATGAAACCAAACAATGGCTAATAATTACCCAGTAAAGGATTTGATGTACCAGAAGTATGTTTCATTTTTTGGAGTTTTAAACTACAACAGATTTCAAGGAAATTGTTTTGTTTGTTTTTTTTTAACAATGTTTTAAAATAAATGTAAAACTAAAATACACTCATATATATATGTTGCATATGCAAATATTCATCCATTTTTCTTTATCAAAACTGAAATCAGTAATTGAAGACTTTTGATTAGTTTTTTTTTTTACTATGAATTTGTTTTAAATTGGATCTCACTAATACAATTGTGACAAATGTTTTAAGAAGGCACAAAATTATAGAAATACACATTAAAACACTAAATACCAATAATTGAAACAACTCAAAAAACTCTCTCTCTCTCTCTCTCTCTCTCTCATTTTCTACAATATTTACCAGTAATTATCTGCACCTACAGACATAATACGTTTGGAATCTTTTTGGTTCCATGCCACAGAAAATACTGATGATTTACCATGCTAAATTATATAAAAAATAAATGAACTCCTAACCATAAACATGTATATTATTTATTGTTATCCAAATTCCTATGGCTATGTAAAAATTAGATTTTAAACATTTATATTTTAAAACTCAACAAAATATTAAGGTATTAAATTTAACATATATTTCTCCCAATTTCTTTGTTGTCTGTTATGAGTATGGCTACAAATATGAATTCTATTTTAATATACAGGTACTTCACATCAGGTTATATGAATACTGTATTTTTCATTAGAAAAATATTAAATGGATTGATCCTTTCAATTATATTCTAAAATGTATGTAATATGCTTTGAAACATATTTATTTATAATATACAAGTCACAAAAAATTTTTTCCTTGAATTTTAATAATTTTGTTTTAAAGAATGTAAAAAACGTCAGATACAAAGTTGCTGTAACTGCCTACAGTTTATATTTATAAGTAGCCTTTTAATGGCCTTGTTTGGAATCAACAAGATATGTTTCTTTGAAACAGATGTGTCGCCTGACACTGCATAAAAATCAATCAAAGGGAAATAATTAAAAAACGGAAAAGGATAGAGTTGCGGTTGTTGTGCACTGCACTTCGAGTCATTGCCAGAAACATGCACACCAAGTTTGGAGTCATTTGAATGTACTACACCAAAGTTATGCTCCGAACAAGAAATGCTCTATAAAAATCAAAGGGAGATAATTCAAAAACGGAAAAAGATAGAGTTGTGGTTCTTGTGCACTGCACTTCGAGTCATTGCCAGAAACATGCACACCAAGTTTGGAGTCATTTGAACATACAACACCAATGTTATGCTCCGGACAAGGAAATCCGGACGCCGCCGACGCCTACGAAAGTAATCCCTATATGTTGCCTAGTTAGGCGACACAAAAATGATGACTATCATTGCTAAACTTGTAAAGATTGACATCATGTTATACCTACTTCCATAAACCTTTTGATTATCCGGTCCTTCTCAATATTCCATATAAATATACCATTTTTATTAGTCCCTGCCACAATGCAGTTGAGATCACTAGGAGCCCAGGATATAGAATATACAACACCTTCATTACCTGGTGAAGTTTTTACCTGTTAATACAGTAAATAACACAAAAATAACCAATATTTTCTTATATGTTACATATGGTATACTATGAAGCTGAAATTGTTTATAAATCTTAACAAAAGCCCTGATGAAAACACCGTAGTTATCAGCAAAAGTACCAGCTGAAATACTTAACATTTGTCAGATGATTATTTAAAGCCAGTATTTAAAAAATTATTTTTAAAAGACCTAAAACTAAATAATCTTTTTTGTTATGTAACCTTATTATATACTTGGTTTAATTTCTTTGGTGCACACAAACACACACACACACACACACACACACACACACACACACACACACACACTTCTATATACAGAAGGACAATACATAAAAATCTTTCAACTTTCATAAATGTGTAAGACATAGTAACTATGTTATTGTGTAATGGTAGCAAGTTAATGAGTTGTTGTCATTAACACTGTGTGAGGTTTATTAACCACATCATCATTCAGCTGAGGCCTTGATTTATTCAGCTGAGACCTTTATTTATCAGATCAAATCTCATGTTGTCTTTATATCTTTGACTTACAGCTTTCATTGATCTAATGTCCCAAACTTTTATTGTACCATCAAAACTGGCTGTAGCTAAATGATCTGGATTGTCAGGTTGGAATTTACAATCAAATATAGTTTCTATATGACCCTGTAAATAGAAGAAAAGTAAGCTTTATGATTTATAAACTAAAATATAAACCATAACATAAGATGAATGAAAACAAGATTTTAATTTTCTATATGCAATAATAATACAAATGTACTTCAAAACTTAATTACAGTATTTTTACAGAGTGCGAAAAGCTTCTTTGTGTGTGTGTGTGTGTGTGTGTGTGTGTGTGTCAGTTTTTCTTTTTAAAAGTAAAAATTCCCTTGATTGGGTTCTTACCTGATCCCTGAGAAAGTTCCATTTTCTTTTACTTAAATCATATAAACCCACTCCACCATCTTGAAATGTGCAAACAATCCGTGTCTGAGGCAGAGCAAAATGTGATGAATTTATCATAGAAGGTGCTTGAGCAAGACTAGTACTGGAAACCGGACCATCTTTTTGTTTTGATATAATAACTTCCCTTTGTATATTAAACCCTGATAAATCACTTATTGTCTGTAAAGCATGGAATCCAGTTTTCTTTATTTTAATAGTTTCTATGGGACTAGATTTAGATACATTCCATATCCTAAGTACACCACTCTTTTCATCTGAAAAATAAATGAGAAATTTTGAAATATATTTAGTGGAAAAAAAATCCCTTTTGGACCATAGGCTTTATTGGATGAGTGTTCTAAAGCAAAGGTTTATGGACCACAGGGCCCCTAACAAGTTTTTAATATTAATCTGGCAGATCATAATGATAGAAAGATAGTCAGTTCACTTACAGGAGGATGTTTTCTCTGGGCACTGAAGTTTTCTCCATTTCTGATGCTGGCAAAAACTTTATTATAAAAGTCACATTATTTCTATTCTACCATTACAATGTAACAAATAACACATGTAATTATCCAATGATCTCTTCTTTACACTTTGCACATATGTATGCAGCTTCATGGCAACACGAAATTAAATTTTTATCAACACACCATGTAACACTGACCAAGGTTTCTGCTAATAATTATGGAAATCTTAAATTTATTAATTCATGTCAAATGGCAAAATGGAAAAATATAAAGTTGTGCAATTCCATTCCAAAACAAAGAAATCTAACAGATATTTCTTTATGAATTTTCTTTTCTTCCGTGCAAGATTTTTGCTTTATCATTATCATCATTATTTATTTTATTTTATTTTATTTTATTTTATTTTATTTTATTTTATTTTATTTTATTTTATTTTATTTATTTTATTTTATTTTATTTTATTTTATTTTATTTTATTTTATTTTATTTTATTTTATTTATTTTATTTTATTTTATTTTATTTTATTTTATTTATTTTATTTTATTTTATTTTATTTTATTTTTTATTTTATTTTATTTTATTCATTTATTTTATTTTATTTTATTTTAATTTTTTATTTTTATTTTTATTTTTATTTTTAATTTTTTTTTGTTACTTGAGTAAAGTTTTGTTAAAATAATTTTACTCACCACCTGTTACAAACATTCCTGGAGCACTGTTTACCCAGGAAAATGTGCGTATAGATGTTGCAACACTTGGAAGATGAAATCTGACAATGATAGACAGTGACTTAGAGTCGACCAGTCTGATACTTCCATTTGAGTTTGCCGTTATAAGATATTCATCAGATAAAGGATCCCATTCTAAAGCTGTTACAGGATCAAGTTCATCAGGATCCTCATCTTCTTCTGGACGTAAAACATGCTTGCTGGAACTGCCACCTAAAACATCAAGTAGCATAAGTATTTATTGATATATTTGTTTATTGATTCAACAGCCAGTATATCTGTAGCCTAAAGGTGATGGATACCTATGCTTATCCTTGTTCTAGTAGCATGAAGTGACTGATTGAAATTAATTTATCTCCCTTGTATGAGATTCTAGTCTGTCATAACCAGAAAAAATTCCAGTATATTTGTCATTTGGCAGCTTAGAAGGTGGAATCAATGTTGGATGCCTGATTAGGCTTGAATACATATTCTTTGATTCATCAGTCAATAATACTAAACACTTTGTTATTTGTTCAAATTTTATAGGTCAAACATATAAAACATTTATATAATTAATAAACAATCCCTATCTTAAAAAGTCCCTCTCAAGAGAAAGAACTTGTAATAAGAAAACACTCACAATTATACAACACAGAAAAAAGAAAGATCCCCTTTTTTACAAGTTCTCATCTCAGAATGCAAAAATTATGAAGGGAGGGACTGAGTAGTTCAGAACCCTACTCAGGACAATCTTAGTTACAGGCTAGCATGACAAAGTTCAACAGATTGCTCGCTAAGTTCATGTTACTTCTATGTATTCCAGTTTTTTCTGCTATTCCAGAGCTGAATACTTTGGTGTAAATGAATACCTGATGTTTTGTTTGTTATGTTCAAATAAAATATAGCAATATGATTTGTATTTGCCATGAACTTGACCTCAAACCTTCACCCCATTTTCCAATTTCATAAGCAAAGCTACTGTAATTTGAAATAGAAATCAATTTGTTTATCTTTATTTATGTTCGAATAAAGCATTAAAAGTTTATTTCCAACTTTAGGTCATGACCTTGACCTCTTATATTTTGATGCATTATAATAAGATTAAAGTCAAATATATATTGCATGAAAATGAAAAATATGCTAAAAAATAGCATAAAATATCTAATTTTCTATGTAAAATTTACAAGTTCTTTGTAAACTTTACACAAGTTCAGGTCATATATATCATACAATTTCACCACTAACCTAAAGTAATTGCAAAATCAAACATCCTATAAATATCAATCATCCTAAAAAGAAATTTTAGTTTAAACACTTTAATCAAAATAAGAACTGTTGACAACAATGACAATGATGACACTAACCCCATATCTACTATGTCTAACACTTCTTCAGGTGAAACAAAAAGAAATACACCTTGAATGGTCTTTATTGACAGGTGATTTTTTAAGAAAAGTTCTTCTGTAAATGGTATATCAATCATGTCAAGATCTAATCTGATTTTTTTCCTACCCTGAGGGGTGCTGTCTCATTTTGGTTTTACAGTTCCACTAATATTTTCAGTCTGAAGCAAAATGAAACAGTGCCCTTTCTGACACCAGTTGGTATTGGAAAATCACAGGTTTTTGATGTAGAAATTGTTCTGACCCTACACACAAAGTTCTGTCAGGCATAAAGTGTGTTAGGTTCAGAAGAAATTCAGACTAGTCAAAATCATGCATATGGTTTTCATCAATATTTCAAAATGGTATTAATAATACAAGTATCATTGCTTTACTGGTATTGCATCTTAAGAGAGCTTTAATCCAGCTTAAATCCAATCACTTATAGTTACATAACTTTGACATGTATTGAATATTAACACCATTATTATCTATGTGTGAATAATAAAAGAGTGTAGATTTTAAGACAAAATCAATACAAATATATGAAATATCACTTAAATCATAAGATGTACATGTAATAAATAATGAGTTAGTCAAATAAAATTAGTATTCTTATAACATGGACTAATTTTACTGATCAAACATGTATATATAACTATGATATATGATGCTGATTACATATATATAAATAATATGGAGATCACTGTTTTCTATTGGAGTCTATATTCAGTAGCCAATTATAATATAACTTACACTGTAGAAGATACGTGTAACTAGAAATCAATCTTTAATAATTAAGAGGTTACACTTAAGAAGGAAACACGAACAATACATTTAACAGTACAACTCAAAAAACTACACTGTTTTTCCCTTGTTTCTCCTGAATTGCAGCAGCATATTACATTATTATACCTCACAGAAAATTCTTTTATTGGTTAATACTAATCAGGTATAAAACATTTCATAATGTTTGAAGCAGGAGTCAACATTGCCATGAGATTTTGCAATGTTTACCACTAGACACGGAGACTTATGACTGTCCATCACAGAAACTACTGAGCAATCCTTCTTTAGATTATGTAAGCTATAGACCAGTAACTTCTAAAGTTCTTTATCAGATGCAATTTTACTCATTATAAACAGACTTTCTCTGAATAAAAGGAAAAAGAATCTTTTTTTTTTATTTTTGTTTATTTTTTATTTTTTTATTTTTTATTTTTTATTTTTTTTGGTCGGTATAATAAAGTAAACAGTGCCCTTGGTTGAAGGAAATATGGAGGATTGTCTCCCCTTGATAATGTTCCCTCAGAGAGACCATCCTATATATTTCACTAAACCAAGAGCACTATTTATATAATAATCCAAGGAAAAGCATTACATATATACATACAAAAAGCAATTGTGCATCACTAAGAAATCACCTCACTTTTATACTTGTCACAAGTATCTAAGTCAATCTTACTTTCCTTTTTGCAATAGTTAACTTCCTAGATGTAAGATATTTGAAATCTTCACAATAACTTAACATAATTCTATGTAGCACAGGATCTGGGTCAATGTGACCTACATTTAAATTAATTACAAAGAAACAATCTTTAATAAATGTTCACACAAAATTTCATGACTCTGCAACATACAGGACAAAAGAAAACTTCATTTTTAAATCTTAACATGGAACTTAATCTTGGTCAATGAAAAATATGAAATCAGGGTTAAAATAAATGATATTTATGTTATTTTGATTGCATTGAAGTTTTACAAATGTATGTACTAGTGACCTCTCATGACTGTAATGTAAAGCACCATTTGTTGAGTGATGGGTTAATACCATAACATGTACTATGCCACCTAATTTATTGCCAATTTTTTAATTTTCTAAATTCTATCCTTTTTATTCATTGGTTTCCCTTGATTTATTGCTACACTTTTCATAATGTCAAAAATTGACAGAACTGATTATGGCAGCGTTAAATTCTGCTTCAAAGGAAAACCTCTCAAAACCTTGCTACTACATGTGTATTTGATTTTTACAAGAACTACTTGTCTTGTTATCCCCACAAGGGGGTAAAGACCTTAATATCATGGTAGGGACAACAAGGCATAAGTTATCTTGTAAAGATTATTTTAAGAGAAAGGTAATGGTGTTTGATGTCTCAGTCAAGACTTTTTCACTTATACTTAGGTTATAAGTTCTGGGATGGTGGAGAAAACCAGAGTAGCCAGAAAAAAAACACTGAACTTATGCAAGTAAATTTACTAAGATCTGCCTTGGCATGGTAAAAAAAACTTAACGTTAATTTTTTTGGTTTTAAGAACTACTCTACATGTCTCTAAATGCTTAGGTTTCATTCCTTCCAATTCTGTTTTTTTAAAGATATTGTCAATTCATTTGCCAATGATCATAGTTTTTGGATTTTCAACCATTTCATACTGAATGGCTTGATATAATTAATATCATTATGAATGATTTTAAATAAAACAAAATTCCAGTAAGAGCATCTCCATCAACTCTAATCAGTCAGATAAATAAAAATAACGCTTACCTATTACACAAACTGAAATACTGCCATCAAAATGCCCTAGTACAACCTTGGCTGTATTTTTGGGATGCCAACGAAATATACACAAGTCCGAGTTAAATCCTGATGCTTCTTTTACAGCAGATAGACCACTTCCTTTCTGACTATTATACATCCATAACTGGAGACTTCTTCCAAAAATAAATGAAACAGACTCATTTTTGTAAAAACACCAGCTAACAGATTTAGCTACTTCTCGTGAGTTTTCTAACTTTGCTACAGGTTTCTGTTCTGCTAAATTCCAAACAATTACAGTTTTATCTGCACCACTACTGACAATAATGTCTGGATTCCTCGGGTTAAAAGCCACTCCAGTAATTGTCTTTTTGTGATCAGACATAATAGATACCAGTCTGAATTCATTGTACTTTCTATCAAGCTGAAATAAAAGAAAATAAAAGAAAATATATCCTTGTTTTACCAAATCATTTCCATTCAGCTTTTTGTGTAAATATACAAAAATGAATATCAAACACAAACTGCATGACTATATGAAACCAAACAAAATGCCATAAAAATAATAGTAAGATAAGGAACACTGTCAAACTAAAATTTGCATATTGTATAGGTGACAAAGCCTGTTTGGGTGCCGACACAAAAGACATAAGCTCTCCTGAATTTTGTACAGATGAGCTAAAAAAGGGTCTTCAACATGATGTTATTTAAAAATTTAAAACTTATTAAATGGTGCATTTATACATACCTGGTACACATAAATAGCCAATGTGGCACAATAAATAAATCTGTCACCACTTGCTGCCACCACATCACTATTCCACGGCTGACAACCAGCTGTTAATAATCCTACCTGTTTAACCATGTTTTAATTTAACCATTCCTGAAACAAAAGAATATACATTCAAATGAAATACAACATTACAGAGACAACAACATCTAAATGTGACCATATTGTATCTTACACAAATGTAAAAAATATTTTTGAAAAATGCAAATACATGTATTTAATATTAAAAAAGTTTAGAGAGGATTGTAAAGAAGGTTAAGTCAAACTCAAAGCTCAAATTCAGGAGAAAAAACTGAAATGATGAAAAGATCTTGTTACTACAAGAAATAAATGTACCCAATAGTAACCCGTTACTTTGTACTTAAAGAGAGAAAGAATATGGTAAATACTGATGGTGATAGACAGACAAATGTACAAACAATTAGACAAAAACAAATCCTTGTTCTAAATTATTCAACAATAATTGTTTGGTAGCTGTCTTAATTTGCAAATAATTTACACAAGTAAGGCAGCACATTGATTGGCTATGACTTCAATATGCCGTAATCCCAACACACTGATTGGCTATGACTTCAATATAATCCCAACACAATGATTTAAACTAATTAATTTTGCATTTGAAAAAAAAATCTATATTCTGTACTATTTGACAATATTGAATATGCAATTTTCACGATATCCAAAAACTACTTGATGGCATATAACCCTTGTTATCCAAAAACTACAATAACATGAACTCTTTTTGATATTCAAAAAAGTACCTGTTAACATTAACCTTTGTGATATCCAAACACAATTGAAAATGTTTAATCTTTATTGTATATATCCAAAAACAACTTCACCTTTGTGATATCTGATCCATGATACAATCATCTAATTATATAATCTTTCAGTGCACAAAATTTTTCACCTTTTATAAATTAATGATTAATTATTTATTATGAAAATAAAGAGTTGATATATTAAATTCCAAAGTTAAGGTTAATATACAATAAAGAACAATCCTACCTGTGAAAACACAATTTAACATACAACAGTCATAATAGTCTGTTGAATGAATTCAGTATAAATATCCTACAGGTAATTTGAGATATATTTTAATTCCAGTTTTTTTTTCAGACAGAACCCCATGATCAATTACTTGTTCCATCAGAAACAAATAATGTAAAGTCAATATCAGCAGAATTTTATGTATTAATTCAGACAATAAATCCTACCGAGAACCTGATGATCAAATATAATTAATTAAATAGACATATGTGATGTATCAACCAAAAACCATACATATTTGTAAAACAATGATTGGGTTAATGGTGTTTCATGCCCCAAATCAAAATCCTTTTACTTATATCGAGGTGATCAGTTTAGAGATGGTGGAAGAAATAAGAGTGCCAGGAAAAAACTATGACATAACATAAATAGGACAAATAAATAAATAAACAGCATAAACCCAGAATGACATCCAAATCATAAAATGACATGACACAGTAGAAATCCTGCATGACATCCAAATGAGAAAATGACACGACACAGCATAAATCCTGCATAACATCAAAATTAGATGACATGACATAAAAAAATACTGTATGCTTCTAAAATTAGTTTCAGTCTTTAATATAAGATGGTGTATTTCAATTTCATCATATTGTGCTTAGGTTTAAAATGTTCTGTGTATTTATACATAATCTTAACTAGAAGATGATATAGTTTCATAGGTATTAAAAATCCCAAAATGGATAAAATGTCCACTTAGTATGGAAATCACATGACCTGCCACATATCAGATATACCTAAAATCAATTCTAATTAATCTCAATAGTACAAATTCTATACCATTAATGGTATACAGTAAATCTCGAAAAAATAATAATTAGACCATCTCGAAGCATTGGATTTCCAATTTGACTTCAAGTTATCTTGATGTACAATTAATCAAAATTGTTAGTTTGTTGAATGGTATTTCACATCAAATCTTGGATTTTTAGCTATTTGTTAAGAGATGGTTTCTTTTATTTATATAAAGAATCTAAATACAAGTGTGTTTGGTGCATTAATTTTGTGCAAGTGTTTTAATATGCATTATATTTGTGTGTAACAGGAAACAGAAAAAATGCAGCAGCCACAAAAGGACTAAAACCGGGACCTTCCCAATACTTGTGGAAGGCCCTACTGACTGAGCTACCTGGCCACCTATCAAGCCTGGTCTGCTACATTCCTCCCTTCTTTTTTTTAACTAATTAGTACTAAAACTACCAGGTTCTACTATGAGACAAACCCATTGGTCCATCACTTCCCAGAGTATAAATATAATAGAAAAGTCTAAACCAGGACTCAAACCTGGTACCAAGCTAACCAGTAAAAGCCAACATGGAGCCCTTTCTCATTTGTAGACAAATGAACCCCAAAATCAAGTAAGAAATATATAAAAACTATTGGGATTAAATAATAAAATAAGTCTTTGTGTTGTCTATGACTCTGAAAAAAAACCAGGAAGTTCAAGTCATCATGTTAGTTCTACTGCACATGGTATTTTATTATCTGTGACATTATTTGTTACATTTGTTTTATTAAATATCCAATAACTTAATTAGTCTCAAATAAGCCATTATAAATCTAAGTATATTTTCATCAAGAGAGTGATTTCTGTTGTAATTCATGGATTATGGATTATAATCAAATGTCATGATTTTTAATCACAAATGTCATGATTTTTCATCATGTTTATTACTTTCTATCACACTACATAATCCTGATTTTAAATCACAATTATTGTTTTTCTTCTAAGTGCCATGGTTCATTGTTTATCAGTTTCCAGTCTTTCTGTCTAAAAAATTGTCACAGGATCTTTTTTAATACCCGTTTTTGTAGACAGCATATAACTTCTTCAAAAATGAAGAAATGGCTATCTGAGACAAAACAGTGCCAATATTCTGTTAACTATGTGACAAGTATTAAAGATTAAAAATAAAATCATGTAAATACAATGCTTTCATGTAAATATGAAAACATTTTGAATGTTTTAATAATAATAAACACAATGCAACATCCAGTGACACTGAGCTAAGCTATCATGGTGGTGGAACTTCTTTATATAAAATCATCTGAAATGCAAAAACCAGTTACGGATCAAAGCGCCTCTCACTGCCTGGGTTCGAATCCCACTCGAAACAGATCTTAGTGTGAGAAAGTTTCTCATTTCCCTTGCCGAAGGTCTGTGATTTTCTCTGGGCACTCCGGTTTCCTCCACCATCCTAGAACTGACCCCCTCAAAATAAGTGAAAGAATCATGACTGGGGCGTAAAACACCATCATTCCACTTCACTCCAAACACCAGTTAAAAATTTAGTACAGCATCAGGGAACAAATTTACCATAGACAACATAAAAGTTGAGCATGTTCAAAGCAGTCTTAAAGGTAAATTATTCAAGTTTTTAGAGTATAAAGTGAATATCAAGCATGCCATTTAGCAACATAGCTACACACGAATAAGGTAATACAGATTAACAAGAAAAAGACATATTTAAATGTTTCATATACATAATGTTTACTTTTTAAGATAATTTTTTAAAGATTTTAGCATTTTAAGTACATTAGGGATTTTATCAAACATTTTTTTTTTTTTTTTTTTTCTTTTATTTTTTTAATTTTTTTTTTGTCTTGTATTTGACCTGAGGAATTGTTAACCAGTGAGAGAACAGAAATATTAATGTGTTATGTCATGTCATAAACGCTATAAAAATTTAAAAAAAAAAAAAACCCTAAAAAATATTTTATATCTTTGCAGGTACATGAATAAAAAATGGTCAGATTCTGAGGTCATATTTTTAGATAATACAAATATTCTCTCAAATTAAAATAACATTTATTAAATTATGAGGTTATCTTTCAGAAAAATTTTACAATTTTCATGGTTTCTCCCTGTTATGTTCATGAAAATATCATATTTACTTGAAAAATCATATTTACATGAAAACATCACATTTACATGAAAACATCATATTAACATGAAAACATCAAACATCCTTTTTCTTTTCGTGTTAAGACGTTTTATTTATGGGACTAAGCTTACGATTACAAACTTTTCTTTCACAGCTTTTAAAAAATATATATATATATATATATAAATCTTACTTTTGCCTCTGTCTTTTTTTTTTCATAACATCACCTTATCCTCCATGTTGTTTACCTTAGAACTTGTCACGTGACTTTACATTCTTTACCATCAAGGAAAAGTTTGTGATAGTTACTCTCAGAATTTAGCTTTATTTAAATTCTGTTTATTTTTGTTCTTTTCTACCTGAATGCTTTAAAATCAATTCTTTCTTCGTTAATTGGAGATCTGAGTACTACAACCAGAGAATTTCCGGTTTACAGTCACAATCGTTTTCCGTTTCAAAACTTAGATAGTAATTAATATCTATCACTAAAAAGATTTTTCCTATATAATTTGAAAGTCTAAAATTCAAGCGCTTAATTAACCTGATTAAGTGAAAACTGACTGAAATGTGGGAGCAGGTTGTTAAAATTTAGGTTTCGCTAAGTCCCTTAATTATGTGAAAGAAACAATACGTTTCTATTGTCCATTATTGAGAAAACCCCTTGAAACAGAACAGGACATATTTTGCTAGGCAGAGGCAAGTAAGCTGAATTTTGTCTGAAAATTTCCGATAAAGTTTTGTAAATATAAAGAATTCTTGATAAAGTTACCATTATTTTACCACCAAACCAATGTAATATATCTTAATCACCACTTACCAATTTTAAAGCATTTATAAAACACAAGTTTATGATTCTATATTATACTATTCATTTTAAGTTGTCTTCTCTGTTTGTCTCACTATTCATCAATCTTTCTATTGTAGCGGTCTGGGTAGCTCAGTTCACAGGAGTCTGAAATTTTATCCGTAATATATAAAATGTCCATATATAAGAAAAAAAACCCACTTATATATGGACATTTTATATATAACGGATAAAATTTCAGACTCCTGTGCTCAGTTCGTAGCTACAAGTATTCGTTCCGTACCATAACCATTTTGAACCATAATCATTTCGTACCCAAGTTAACCATTTCGTACCCAAATCTTTCCAGTTCCTACCATGTAATATGACCATTTCGTACCATACAGTATTCAGTGATACTGCCATCAGAGACATATGTAATATATGTCTCTGCTGCCATTTCGTACCAGTGACTTCAAACATAAGAAAAAAAAAATTTTAAAAATTAAAAGTAAATAATAATAATAATTTAATTATAACTTATAATTTAGTAAAACAATTTTTATTCGGGAATTTACTTTTAAGGGTGTTAGTGACTAAAAATAAGCAACTATTACTGAAAATGTTGTAATTTAAAGTAAACGGCATCTTCTTTCTTCTTTTTCAATTTTTTTAATTTAATAAAGAATGTTAAAACATAATGACAATTTTTTTAATAAGCAGTGTCTCCTTTTTGAGGATGTTTTTTTTTTAAAAATTAAATTAATTGTCACTAATTCATGTTTACGGCTTGGGTTTCTTACAAATGAAGACCTGAAAGACAGCAGGTCTGTAGTTTGAATTATAGATCACTGTCTGAAGCAGATAACAAGCAAAACAAATGTTTTCAAATAAGTTTGTTTTAAACAAATAACTATGAAATGATGCGAAATTCAACTAATTGTGTGTGTGTGTGTGTGTGTGTGTGTGTGTGTGTGAGTAAAATCATGATAAATGAAAATATCATGTGCTAATTATTTAAAAATAAAACATTTACACACGAAAAATATATACGGTACATTGCAAATGTTTTAAAAATAACTTGGTGCGAATTGCTAGAATAGTGTTTAACTTAAGAAAAATCATGCTTAACAGCATTACAATACAGTACAAAATGTTTAAACAAGATAGTACAAACTGGTTTTGTTAGGAAATGGTCATGGTACAAAATGGTTTTTAATATGGTACGAAACGTTTATGGTATGAAATGACTATAAACCGCTCAGTTGGTAGAGCACTAGCCTTTATAGTGTGGGAAGTCCCGGGTTTGATCCCCGATCAGACCTTGCATTTTTTGTCCTTCCTGTTTCACTATTATTCTAATTTGCAACATTCTTCTTGTAATTTCCAATTATCTGTAATAATATTTATCTCTCCATCTCAATTCTTCTATCACCATCTATCTAAATATCAATTGCTATTTGAACATACATTTTTTAAGTAAAATTCTTCATTAGATTCAATGCTTTGTTTATTAAGGTGATTAAATTTACTGTATTCAGCAATTTTCCATGTTTTAGTTATTTCAAATGTGTAAAATGATGTAAGTTTGCAGGGTATTTTATCATTATGCTGATACCTTGAAGGAAGATTAATCTTAAAATAAAATGTGTTCAAACTTGAGGTCTCTTAGCACTAGATCTATTTACATCAGGAATGTATTTCCTTGAAAAAAGTAACTAGTCAGCTAGACAGAATTAAATTAAAAATTTAGAAGGCACTTGTTAAAAAATAAAAGGTTGCCTGTGTAAATAAATAATGCTTATCTACAACTTAACATTATATCTGAGCACCTTTGCTACCTCAGATGAAGTTTACTACTCTTCCAGACACTTATGGAAATGTATCTATGAGTCTAAAGTATTATCATTTTCCTTTGTAAGATCTATTCAACCTGGTACTCTTCTTATGTGACACCTGCCAGTTCATGAGGCATATTGCAAAGTTTTGGAAAACCTGGAAGTATTAGTAGATTTAACATGTTAAGTCTGAAATTATTTTATTTTAGAATAAGAAATAATATTTTGAAATTGTTTTGTTTTTTTTTTCCAGCAATGGAGACCATAGACAAAATGCAGACAGAACAAAATACCAGTATGAGGAAAAGTGATTTAACATCAGAATTGCACATACAAATTGATGAAGAAAGCAGTGTATCAGATACTTCAGTCACACAGCTTACTAGTTCTGATTGTAATTCTTTTATAAATACACAGACTGGAAATTATAACACATTGACCAGTCTCACAACATCAGAGACCGAGTCAGAGACACAAAATGCTCAGGAAAAGACATTACAGGTTTCCGGGTCAATCACAGAGGATTCTAGTGAATCTAGTGGTGGTAGCAAGTCGTCAGAATCACAAAATAAAAACGGAAATAATAAAACTCATTCATCAGACTCTGAACACTGGTATCTACATCCACGGTTTAAATCTTATTGGAAACATTATAACTATGCTATGTCTTGGTGTCAGAAACATAAATCAGTTGTTAACCACTTACGTCAAAAACACTTGGCAAGAACCAAGTTTTACAGTTTTCCATATAACTACCCTGTATCAGCATATAATTATCATGTAGGACAAAATCATTTGTACTCAGGATTTGGTCATGGACATGGGTTTTCTAAAAAGAGTTCACATGTTTATACCCCTTATAATTTTGGTAATAATATTGGCAGAGGTAGGGGAAGGGGAGTGAATAATGTAAAAACTAGTGGTTACTATTCAAGTAATGGAGAGACAAATACAACAAACTCTTCAAAAGATGACAGTACTGAGCAGAGTGGTACATCTTACAGTGATAGTGAAGAATTTGAGATGGAAATTACTAATGAAATGTTACAGTTTTTTGCCAAGTCACAGAAACACAGAGAAGAAAGAGGTGAGTTATTATAATATTACAATTAAACTTTATCTGAATGGTCTATTGGTGAACTGTTCAGGGGGCATCAGCTTAGTGGTCTAATGGTGAACTGTTCATTGTTATTCAAATGTGGCTTCATCTGAGTGGTCTAATGGTGATATGTTCATTGTTATTTGAAGGTGGCTCAATCTGAGTGGTCTAATGGTTAACTGTTCATTGTTATTTGAAGGTGGCTTCATCTGAGTGGTCTAAAGGTCTACTGTTCATTGTTATACAAAGGGGGGGGGGGGCTCAGCTGAGTGGTCTAATAGTGAACTGTTCATTGCTATTTGAATGGGGCCTCATGGGAGTGATCTATGGTTTAACTGTTCATTTTTATATGAAGGGGATCTTATCTGAGTGGTCTAATGATTAACTTATGAAGGGGACCTCAGTCAAGTCTGTATTGCTGACATACAGATCTAAAAGTTTTTTTACTTACAGGTGGTGGATTCTATTCCCACTCAGGCAAAATCCAGTGTGAGAAAGTTTGTCGTTGCCTTTGCTAGTCAGAAACTGATCCATGCGACTTTGTTTTGTTTTTTCTTTTACATTTAATCTTCTTTATTATTTTCAGATGAAAAGAAACTAGGACCTGATGGACAGGAAGAAAAGCATGTTGATGTTGATTCAAGTAAGTTTCTTATGCATGGATGCATGCTAGCAAACTAAATTGATTTTTGTTTTTTGATTATAAAAATACAAATTCAAACAGAGAATTAAGGTTGTCATCACAATAAGGTCCTAAATTGTAGTGTTTTTTTTAAATGTTACATATGTCTATATACCACAGTAAAAAAGAAAAGATACTTTTTCTTTATCCCAAAATTTTAATCTGTCTCCAAACAACAGTTTTCTTTCAAAGGTAACAAATTATCTTACTCAAACCACTTTACATAAAAAGTTTGTGACAGTGTCTGTTTTTCAATACTGAAACACATTAAAATGTTGGGTTTAAACTAAAAAAGTTGAAGACGTCACAGTATTGTTGATTGGACATTTGTATATACATTACTTAGATATATATTGTATTATATTGTAGTTAAAGTCAACAAAAAAGCTCCAACTAGTGAAGCTCCAAAGGAACAACCAGGATCTCGTCGGACAGCAGAAATGTTGACATTATATGGTAAAGGTGCTGCAATGATTCATGGGATGGAAACAGCACTTCAGATGACATTTGACAGAAACATGGATGTAAAACAACCAAAAATCTGGCCAAACATGCCACTTAAACTTGTATTTAATTAACAATTGTAATAATATAACATTGAATACTGCCTAAACCAAGTTTAGTTAATGGAAACTTACTTGATAAATTAACTTTGTAAGCTGATGTTGGGTCTAATTTGAACAACACTGTGGTTCAGACATATTCTTCTCTACATGTATTTGTTGTTTCAAAACTACAGTATGTAGCAGATAATGCTGAAATTATTTCTCTTGATTTCTGTTGCTTTTGTAACTTACAGTTTCATATACAATATAAGTAGAACTTCAGTAACAAAAGTACCATTTTCTTCTGAATACTAAGGTTTACTTAAATTGTAAGGTCCCTTAGTGATTGGATTTTTTATTGGGTCAAACTTTCCAATAACCTGTACAGTCTGATTTTCTGTTATGTTTTAAATAGCTTATTTTAGTTCCAGTGTTTGCACATGACCAATATATCCTATTAAACATAAGTTCATACACACCTGTGTTGTTGGTATATATTTAAAACATGAAAATAGAAAGAGAGTACATATATTTAGTATCAGGAGGAAAAGATGTTAAAAAAGGTATTACAATGTTGTATTTTTAGTGTTAATCCAACAAATATTGAACATGATTAAAATACGATTTTATAACAAGTTTTACTCAACTTGAAAATTATCACTCAAGTTTCATTATTTGATAATTCTATAACAGTTCAGTAAATTTTCTCCTCTTTAGTAATACACATTTTAAACAAATGTGATATTTCTGTTACATACATGATATAAATTAAATTTGTATCCATGGTAACAAACTGAAGCTATTAAACATAATAAGAACAGAAAATAACTTATTTTATTCAATTAAACATTTATTGATTAAATATTTCAAACTGGGTATTTGTTCTCAACTAATAAAAGCTTGCATTGAAAGTTCAAAACCACCAAATTTTAAATTATATTTATAGGGGATTTTCTTTTGAAAAATGGAAGAAATTAGATTTTTGAAATTGTGAATGATACAGAATTAAAATTGATTTCTATAGTTTAGTCACTACATACATTAACACAGTGGTAACTGTTTATGTTTTGAAGACAAATTCAAATTTGAATCTAATTAACAAAATAATTCTTTTATTATAAATTTAGTCCAGTTTTGTTTCCATGGTGGGTAAGATCTTAGTTACTGCTTGGGTTCAAATCCCATTTCAAAAGGTTCTCGTGTGGCATAGTTTTCATTTCTTGCCAGAGGTGGTTTTCTCTGCTTCAAGTTATTTCCTTCACTATCCCAGAACTTGCTCTAGATGTACATGCACCTGGTACTACTTACAGGAACTTGTTGAGTTGTTAAAATGTTATAAGGATCCATGTTGCACAGGGTATAAATTAAAAAAAAAAAAAACAAACTTTTATTTTTGGTGGCAATAATGTACCATTTTATTGCTTTATTAAGAAAAACCGAAAAGTTGATGTATGTTTGAAATCTAGTTCCAGTATCTCTGTCCTAAATTTAGCCTTCTATATTCATGGTTCTGACATTCAAATTTTAAGCATTACCATTATGATTTTTTAAAAAAATTAATTGTTTATTCAAATTAGCGGGAGAGCCATTCGATCTAAACCATCATAGATCAATTACAAACAAAGTTTAATGCTTAAATAAACTTGCATTTGTTAAGAATATTTTCTTGTTCCTATCTTAATTCTAAAAGATTGATAAACTTATTCAGGAATATTTGAAAAATTGCTAATGCGATGTTAAACAGCATTAAAATAAACCAACCAATCCATATCAAAAGTGCAGTTCTATAGTCTGTCAGGGAAAGGTTGGTCAAGATTCATCGGCCTTTCTAAAATGTTTTATTCTTTATTTGCTTTGTCTACTTAATGTGATTTTCCAGCTTCATACATCGGAGTTTGTTTTGCTTACTAAATTTTATATCTCCAGTTAAGACATGGTATTCTTAATTCTTATTTCAATGATTATTTACATGTGAATTGATACCATGCTCAACTTTACATTGTAACACACACACACACACACACACACACACACACACACATATATATGGGCGACAACGATTCCATTTCTTAACTTCAAACCTCGATATTTCATTCTTTATTTTTTTTTTAAACTGGCGTATTAATAATGCGTGTATAAATCAAAATTTGAAAATTTTAAACAAGAGTTGATTTATCAATTTTCAATATGTTTCAACTATCAATGTATATGTCTTGGTGATAATAAAATTTAATTTACTTACATTTACCCATCTACTCCATGTCTACTGGAGTTTTTAACAATTTTAATAAAAAGATAACTAAATTCACGTATAACGGTTTAATGTTACAAGGGTTAAAGCAATTGAAAAACAAGTAATTCATTGAAGGTAGTTATTTAAAAAAAAAAGAACAAATAAAATTTAAATAAAATCTTTGAAAAGTATGGTCATATGGAAATAAATCAGACGAATTAAACCGATTGAGGTGATAAGTCCAAACGTTACGAGTACATCTGTACTTGGACATCCATTTATTGTAAAAATGCCCGGATATCTATACATTCTTTGACCTTTATCTATATTACATAATGTAGTATTTCACTAAAATAGTGTAGTAGCACGCTGAACATGAGATAAGTTTCACAAGAACAAGTATTTTCGTTTCAATTTAAGCCTGGTATTTGTTGCAAATAGCTCAAAATGTTGACGTCACGTAAAACAAGAACTCTTTTCACTTTTTGGACGCCCACAATTTTAACCATTTTAGTTGCACAGAATGAGTGCTGTATAATAATTTGTACAAAATGTCAAATTCTAGTTTTTTTTAATCGAAAAGAAAATTTTTATTTCTGATATAGAAAGCGCATTTAACATAATTTTACAATCAGCAAGTAAAACAAAATAGCAGTTATATGGCGTAAGAATACACGTGTCTGTGTTTCGTCTATGATGACATGTCAAGAGTCAATTATAATAAAAAGACCTGACCAATCAAAATCCTTGAAACAAAAACATAAATATAATAGTATCAATACCATTTTATTTGGATATTTTTTTTTAAAGAAATCATTTTAAAATTCATTTTAAACTTTTAATTTTCTTTTTTAATATATTGTCAATTGATGTTGATTTATGGGCGAGCCCATAAAGATACATCCTTCGAACCAAATTGCTTGTGATTAAATACTTCAGCCATATGTAAGTTATGACATTAATGTACTTGGTTTAAGGAAATTTTTCACACTGTTGAATTATTATAAAAATAAGTCGGGATTTTTGTATCCTTTAATTTGGATTGGCGATGGATTGGTGATTTTTCAGCAGTGAGTACATATGATTTTAACTTGAAGAAGATAATAACATTTCTATCTGATCATGAAAACATGACCATAGTCAAAGGGGTAGTGTCATTTCTATCTGACAACACGGTTAATGGAAACAAAAACAGTATTCAAAACATGAAAGCATGTAAGACAGACATATTATATCTACAATTATAAAACTTCTGACTAGCACTGTGGCAAAATGACGTCCAGTGTTGTCAAGGTAACTGGTGGGCTAAAACAAAAAATTCATGACACACAGAAAAAAATGAGTAAATACGGTACAAAACATCAAGAAACCACAAAAAACCAAAACAAAACAAAACCAAAAAAAAAAAAAAAGAAAAAAGAAAAAGAAATAGCACAAACGAAACATGCACAGGTTAGAAATCTTTTTCTTAGTGATTTTATCATTCTTAGAAGTCTAAAAGCATAGAAAGACTAGAACTGTGGTTTGAACAATGCAATGGATACATTTTTACTTTAATATATTTTTCCGGAAATAATTTGCACATTACAGTAAAAAAAAAAAACTCAAACCCAACAACTAATTGTTCATTTGCCATAAGGGTTAACTTTGCATCCGTCTTTATAGGTGTATAAGAGACTTTGTGAAAAATTTGTGTAGTATTGATGACTGACAATATGAACATCTCCAATCAAACCCGAGATGTGATCGATATGCTTTTGAGACATTTTCTTCCACTTTCATTTATAATCCACCTCTATATTTCTGTATGTATTTAAGATATCAACTGTATATAGAAGTTCCGAGTTCCCAGAGGTTTTTTTTTTCAATCTTGCGGAAAAAGCTGGCTTATCGTACATGTAATTACTTCTTAAAAATATAAATTTTATCATTATAAATATAAAGTATTCATTTTTAAAAATGATTTTCATTTGCCTTATTAATGACTGGATCATTCCTTTTTTTCTGCCACTTATAATAACACTAAATTCGCAGAGCTCGGGGACGCCTAGCAAAACAGTTCCGATAAAAGTTTAGGCAAGACTTTAATTTTCACAAAAATGTTACAAAATGTCATAACGGTATTAAATTGATTGCATTACACACTCAGTTTTTTGAGTATTTAATTCAAATTCAAATTCAAATTATTTGTATTTTGTGCACAACTTTATATAAAAGGTGGAAAACACTTGAATTTGGAACTGGATATTACTGGGCGACTGGGAAACCATGCGTAAAGTAAATTTCTTATTATTTGATATGAAATAATTGTTAAGCTCTCTTTTACTTAAACTTTCTTCTTAAAATGCCTTTGAAGAAGCAAAATTTACTGCCTGGTTCCATTTCTTTATTTATAGTACTCTGTATTTGCTTTTGTTCATTTATAATAAGTTATCACTAAACCCAATATACTCACGAACACATTTAAAAGTGGCCACTGCATTTCATATCTACGTTTCATCATTAAGAGATTAATTTTCATTTTAAAAGTATTGATAAATTTATCCTTGTTTAGAAAGCAATACACAGGAAAACTCACGCACATGTAAATTCTATGAGGACAATTAACCTCCACAAAAGCCCTATTGATAGTGCCTATATCCTACACATTAATCATACATATTGTCTAATTTAAACCCGTTTTATAAAATAACATCTCTACCATATGTTTAAATACAACGTCATATGTCTGTTAATCTACATCGGTATTAAGTGTATTTAAATCATTATGACTCTAAATATTGAAAACTTTTAAAAGAAATCTCAGAATTTGAACATTTCATTTTAATTTTAAAAGAACCAAGATTAAGACTAAAATGTTAGCTGGAACATTTAGGTTTTTTATTGCTTTTATTCTGTTTTTAGATTTTGGAAATGGTGCCTATTTAGGTGGAACTATTAGTTGGTTTTATTCTCGTAACAAAGTAAGCAAAATTAATAATTAATGTACTTTTTGTCCCGTTTGGTTACTATTTATTTATTTATTTAATTATTTATTTATCTATTCTTTTCTAAAACAAGCACCCTCCGTATCTATCTATCTATCTATTATCTATCTATCTATCTATCTATCTATCTATCTATCTATCTATCTATCTATCTATCTATCTATCTATCCCTTCCTTCTTTCTAAGTTTCAATTTCAATTCTTCTTCAAAAGTTCATTTTCAGCACTTTGATAACGGGGAATATATTTTAATATGATCTTTTGGCAAGCAATGAAATATTAATTTGACAATTTGTAACGAAGAGAATTATATGCATGTGATAACTTCAGGTAACAGTGCAATAAGTATGTATACTGACGATACTATGGAACGCCATAGCGGTATTATATGGAACAAAAATATTTTCGGACCAAATAATATAATGGTAAAACCATATCATATAATGATAAAACTAAAAAATATTATGGCAAAACCAAAACAAAATAGCGATGAAAGCAAATAATATCATGATAAAATGAATCCATATACCATTTTTGAACCATTTAAGGCAGCTATGGAGTTCCATACAAAACCATCATTTTTGTCTTTCACTATATACTAGATCTTATTTCTATTGCTTAGCTGAGATATGTGTATAGAATGACATGGGAGAAAGGAACTGGGCCTTGTGGAACTGGCTGTTCATTGTCAGATATTGGTAATCTTGGGTCTCTCACCACAGAACTTGCATCTCTTTCTTGGAACTGTACTCAAGGCTGTGGCAATAGCACCAAGCTAAACGATGTTAATTATTATACAACCACCACAAGTAGTTTAATGTCTGGTTATGAACAAGGAGAAAACTACTTCCTTGTAACCCTTGGTGCAGGGACGGGACCGTATGAAGTAAAGTAAGTCTATCATTATAATAAAGCTTAAAAGAATCCTAAATGAAAGTTACCACTAAAATGCAAATTAAATTGAATAGACTTTGAATTTTAAAAAAATGTTTAAAGTGCTAGAATATACATGTTTGCATATTGATTATGAGTCAAATTGTCGAAAAATAAATCCACAATTTTGCACATTACAATATCATTCATTTTGGAATATTTCAATCAATAATAAAAATGAATTTAAAATAAATTCTATATGGTTATGTTCTAGTTCTTTAGTTTAAAGTCTCAGATTTTTGAAGAAGTGGTTTTTTATGATTTATAATTTGAAATATTAAGCATCGATTTTCATTAAAGACACGCTTTAAAAATAAGTCTTCGTTTTATTCTGTAGGTTAGAAAACTTACAATGGGGAAAGGGATTTTCTGGAGTCGGACAGATGGTAACAACTGTGAATACAGCGAGGAGAAATGATACCAACGTACCCAACGCTAGTCCTATAGCTGCTCCACCTCCGTATCTAGGGTATGTTACTTAGCAATACTTACAAATCTTAAATGTACAGAATGGGGAAAATTATGAACATTTTTCTTTAAATAAAACTTTGTTTCTTATTTGTTTGTAACTTAAGACTGCCAAATTTGAAAGTTTTAAACATCGAACGTTAATGATTCATCTATTATTAGTGTGCTAGATATCAAACCAAGTTATAATTAAATCTCTTTGACGATTATTTACACAAAGTAGGGTTATCAATTTCAAACAACTTCAACATCAGTTGGTAAAGAGTGGTCCATGAAAATGGTTAACTAAAATTAACAAGCTACATGATGTAGTTATCTTTTGTTTTAACTCCTATTTCAAATACGTCTAGATTTCATGATTTGCAAGTTCATCAAATAATAAATGTTTTAAGAATTCAAAATATATTTTATTTTGCTGCAATTGACCATAACCAATGATAGATTTCAGTTTGGATGTGTGTCAGAGTTTAAGCTGCCTATAGAAGACCCAGATGAAGACACAATGAGATGTCGTTTTTCTACTACATCAGAATGTGGTACTGCGTGTACATCTAACCTTAAAGGTCTAACAGTCAATACTGTAAGTAACAGTGAATGATAGCGAGATAAAATCAAAGACTAAATAATCAGGATATTACCATTGGTGACTACAGTGTTTCGTTTCGCACGTTTTTGAAAGCCGATGTTATAACTGAAAATACATAATTTAGAATGATATGATTTATGGTGGATATCAAACGTTCTTGGTAGACATTTATTATATGAAGATACAAACAATACTCATAAAAACTTTTTAAAAAATACAATTGCTTATACATGTAAATTTTTATATTAATGTCAATTAACCGATTGTGGAAGAAAATACAAATCTATAGCAAATAGCATTCCATTTTCAATAATCATGGATTATTTCATTTCTGAAGTACTTAACCCACATGGATGGAAATCACTATAACATTTTTTCTCTGTTTACGTCAAAAGTCAAAACTATATCTCATTATGTCTTTTTTCTTCTTATCTAATTCATTTGCTTTTACCTTCTTCTCTTTTTATTATTATTATTATTATTAAATTTTAATTTTCTTTTGGTTCATGCCAAATACATATATTGCAGCTACATTTGTATTTTTTCCACAGGAAAATTGTACATTAACAATAAATGCTACAACTGCTAATGGATTCTTGCTTAATCATTATTATCGTGTTGCTGTTACGGTAGAAGATTTTCCAGATTATACCATAAAAGTTGGAGGTAAATTACACACAAACGAAGAACCATTCAGCAGTATACCTTTACAGGTAAAAAGACCAATACAATATGTTTACACATGGCTGATATATTTAAATAAACAAATATTATATTTTTCAAAATAAAATAACAATAATTAAATTCTGACTGTTAGTTTTTCCTGACTTGATAGTTTTGTAATTTGCTTTCCTCCCTCCTCTTGTACCCAGTGTTATGTAGTCTGTTTCCAAGCATACAGATAGTAGATGAATAAAAGTTGAAGGGCTAAAATAAGTACAGATTTCTGATTTTAGGTCAATCAAACAATGTTCTATATAAAACTTACTTTAAAGCAGAAAAATGTTATTTTCAATTGAAAAACATGCAGAACATTTGTGCTTTATATATTATTAAAACTGGTTCCCTATAAAAACATTATGTAAACTTATATAATCACTTTCCACATTTTCTTTTAAAGTTTTCTTATCAATATGTATCAACAGGCGTGTTATTCGTTTTGCCTAGAATATCCCAACAGTTATTACTTAAATCTATATTAATAATAAAACAAACATACCAGTCCTTGTTCATATCACAATCCAAAAAACTTTGCAAACTGGCAAAATATGTTATACACGTGAACTTCCATCAAGGAAGTGAGGCCGGGTATTAGTTAAAGCTCAAATACTTGCCTTATTAAACAAAACATGACGTTGCGTTGCTTTGAGTTGTGGGACATGATGTGTTGTTTGCGACATGTTTGCCGCTCGCGCGCTGTATGACAGTTATGTTCTGATGGTGAGGTTTGATTTATAAAGAGACAATTAGGGAAATACACAGAGAAAGTAAATATTTTGCCTTGTTTTTTCGCTAATAATAACCGCCATATATCGTTATGATGTCTTTTATGATGTTGTTAAGTTTTCTTTTTTATAATGCTATAATTTTTGTACGCTAATGACGTCATCAGTTACATAATTTTTTTTTTGTGAAAGAACATAGTTAGACAAAAGTATTCGCATATTTTCTAATTTCTTGCGCTTACCACGTTGAACCAATTTTCAAACAGAGTTTCCTGACTCGATCTTTGACCAGTGTTTGAATTTTACTTTCTTAAAAGCGGACTGATATTACTTGAAAAATTCTTAGAAAAATCAGAAAATTATCCGGAAGTGTCTGACAGTAAAATTGTATCTAAAATGGTTTGGGAATTAATTCAGAAAGATTTTGAAAAAAGTTAAAAATTGATAGCATGTATAGATATAATGTAATGAATAGATTTGTCCAACATTTGCATGTCTTTAGCTATAATATTTAAAAGCTTAAAAAGACATTTGTTTAGTATTTCCTATGCTACCAAAACACGAAACAATAAAGTACAAAGAAATAAATTTGACAAGTTCTTATTAAACTACAAACTTTGGAAGTAATTTAATCTTATAAATAAAGTCTTAAACACTATTTAGTATTAAAGTATATAAATTTACACAAAACACTAACAAAGTAGATGAAATTAACTTCGTGAAATTAAAAATTAACTAACGTGCTAAAAATATAAGGTAGATCAGTTCGTTATCATTGGCATTTTACATAGTGTTTAAAGATATTAAGAATATATTCACAAGATTTTATATTTCACTTGGTCTAGCACACGAGTGTTGCATTTCGAATTGTTCCAAGTGATTATCAAAACTTATAATCGTTTCATTTTACCACAGACGTTTCTAAGACTGTATCGGCACTGTCTTTAGTGATTTCTTTATTTGAATCATTTTCTACATTTGTGGATTTTGATTTCTTTTACAAAAAAGTCTTTACTAGTATATTTAGGACAAGTAAAAATGTGTAGATAAACTGTTTTGAAAAAGGAATAGAGGCAAACATACATACATACAATATAATGTAGTATCGGTCTGTTGCAAATATATAACAAATACCTGCTAAATTTTGATGTTCCAGATGTGCACATTTCGGTAAATCTTTATCAGGTACGAAGTTTTCGTCTATCGCTCTTACTGAATGCAGATTAAGTAAGTAAAACTGTCTCCATGTATAGTTTTTGATATGATTAGATACGGTAGTTATAGGCCAAACGATTTCCAGAACATTGTTTTACAATAAGGTAGTGTGTTTTCTATCCACGTTTAAACAGATAATGCAAGGCTGTTTCACTGTTACATTATACTCGCGTTGACTTGAAAAAGTCATTTTATGATTTGACAATTATGTTTTACAGTTTATTGGGTTTTCTTAGTTTATTCACTAATGAGGAATGATTTTTCCGGAATGTGCACATCTGGCACATCAAAATTTAGCAGGTATTTGTTATATATTTGCAACAGACCGATACTACATTATATTGTATGTATATTGTATGTATGTATGTTTGCCTCTATTCCTTTTTCAAAACAGTTTATATATACATATATATATATACAAAATTCAATGTTTTTTCTTTCAGTTTACATTTGAAATAGTTGCCAGCACAGAGCCATGTGGTACAAATGACATACAAATAGCATTACCTACTGCCAACAATGGAATAAGAATTGCTTATCCTAAAGGCGGCGGTTCTGTCTACACACATGCTATTTATTGGAAGACACCAGTTCAAAAGTAAATTTTTTAGCAAGTTTTCAAGGTTTTTATTTTGAGTTAGGCGTTGTGAGTTTTAAAAAGATAAGTATGTTTGTGTTTTATTATTTGATAAATCAAAATCGGTATAAAGCACCTGCAATATTTGTGTGTTTATAACATTAAGAATCATCAGGATCACAATAAAGTCAAAACTTCCATATAAAGACAATAACTTTTTGTCTTTAACAGCAATTTCAGAGAAACAAACAGAACAGCTCTTTGAATCAAAATATTTCAAACTTTTTTCTTTTATGTAATTGCTAATTGTCATAACGAAAGGATTTAAGTACAGGGCATTTGATCAATCTATGCATTGTCATCTCCGTTAAAAGTTTTGTTCTTCGAAATAATCATTTATTTTGTTATCATCATTATTTGGTACAATTTTTATTTTTCATGTATTTTAAAAAAACTAGATTTCAATCGGTGTTGTTGAAGAAGGTCACTTTAATAATCCTAAACATACATGTATTCCTTAGTGCATAAATGAAATGTTCGTGAGATTAAATTATCAAATAGCAAGAAAGTACATACTGTTGACTGGGATTTTGGGATTTTTGTTTACATGTTCATTTAATTAACCATACGTCATAATAATGTTTTTATTTGCCTAGTTCCACATTTGTTGTTGTGAGTAATCCAGCGAAATTCAAATACAACCAGTTTGATGATGACAACAATAGAACTGATGTAACAAGATTGTATGGTACCTGGGCAGATGTCGATAATAACCAGTATGCGGATACATTGTCTTGTTCATGGGCACTGAATGGTATCAATGGGTAAGTAAATGTACATGTAGTCCATTGATATTACTTTAGTAAATTACTTCATAAATGTGACAGTGTAAGATACTGTGGTTGTGTAACAATTGGGATGATTTGACCATACTTTAAATGGCGTCAATTTTATCATTATATAACGGATCCGTCGCTAAGGAGTTATTTAATCTGTGATTTGGATTCATATAAATTTGAAATTTTTTATTCATTAATTTTTAAATGACTGGCTTATCTTTTTGTCTATCAACTTATTTGACCCCTAGTGTCACCGACGAGGAATGGATTTTTGAAATGTGCACATATGAAAAATCAAAATCAAACAGGTTTTTTGTTTAATATTATCTACATAATTATGCATATGTTTATGTCTAATTAAAATGCTATGTTTTATATAAAAAATGAGTAAGATGAATTCCGGATAGAAATCATAGCTATATATGATCAAAACTCTTTTTCCTTTTCGATAGACCAAAAATTTATTTTTACTAGTAAATGGACATAAATTACAAGACGATCGGGTTAACCATGCATTTACCTGTATTTATGAATGATTTTTATATGTTTTAGTAGGAAGTAGGTTAAAGTAAAATGTATGAATCGATAGCATAATATATACAAATGATATCTTTAATTTTAGAAACTAACATTTTCAAGAACATTTTGTTTCTAATATTGCAGACTGACATCAGCACAGCAATGTTTTACGCCTATGATATATGGTATGACTTTCAATATAAATGTATGATAGTTCGACTTTTTAATTCAAGGGGCCTTTTAAAATAAAATTGCATTTTCTTTGTTGAAATTTATGTTAATTTCAGTTTATTTGGTAACGAGATGTGAAAGGAAATTTCAATAAATAGATGAAAGTAAAATTTTTTACCTACTTAGCATTCAACTAAAATTCTTTGAAATAATGTCAAGACTATTTAGGTCCGTATTTAATAAAATAAAGATGTTAAGTATTTTAACTTCATAAATACATACAATTCATGATTTTGACTTTTACAAAATTTATCTTTTAAATATTGATATAGAATCATTACTTTATTTAGATATGCAAGAATGTAGACCAAACATCTGTAAAATGAATGGTACTTGTATAGATTTGTGGCACCGGACAACATGTAGATGCCCTTTTGGCTACAAACGACCTGATTGTTTAAGAAGTAAGTATTGCAAGTGTTTAGAAACATTTGCTTTGACGAACTATGATGAAATTGTCTGAAAACATATTCATATATCTAGGAATAAAGACCAGCTATGCGCATTATGGGTTATTGACGGACTACTTAATCGCCTCAAAAATTATTTGTGTTTCTTAACAGTCGTACAAAAACGATTTCATTTACTTCATTAATAATTATTTAGTTGTTAAATGAATCGGAACATTTTTAAAATCAGATGAAAATTATTTTGTGTCTATTTTAATGTTTTTAACGACGCAAAATAGGTGTCTATGCAGACCATATTAAAGGTTTTATGTGTGTTGGTTTGCTTCCGTTGTTAGAATAAGATTTAATAACTTTTCCGACGGGTAAATAAAGACATCTCGTTTTGTATCATAGATACATCTATTGTAAGAAAAATATACCCCTGATTGAAAATTGTATATCTAAACTGCAAAACAAAAACAATTTTTTACTCAGTGTTCACCGTATTACTTTTAATTTTGTCTTTTTGCCAGCTTTGTTCTTGCTTGCGATGCCTTCCGTCAAGTGCATGTATTTCAGTTACGATCGTATTTCTTCTAATAAGACATATTGTTTTAAGGCGCTTAAATTATGTGGTCAAAATACATTTTAAAATACATTCGTTTTTTTAGAAATCACTTGTGCTGATTCACCCTGCCGTAACAACCAGTCATGTGTAGAATCTGGAGGTTTTTACAAGTGCTATATGTCCGTATCAACAGTAAGTATAGGTATTCAATTTTAGTCATCTGAATTTTTGAAATTTATCTAAAAAAATAAGGTCTCTTCAGTCATGCAAAGCATTCCTTAGCTGGATTTATTCACATATTTTTGGAACTTTAGATTCATTAATTTTCAACTGTTTGGCGCATGTTTTTTTAATCTATCAAAATTTTCGGTCCCTAGTGTCACTGATGAGGAATGATTTTCCGAAATGTGCACATCTGTCACATTTAAATTTAGCAGGAATTTGTTATATATTAAACATCAGCGAAATAAAACTCTAGAAATAGTACAACTGTTTAATAAGAAAAGTTAACATTTGCAATTATTTGACAAGTTTGTTTATAACCATATTTCAAAAAATGTCAACCTTTACAAAATACACAAACCTATAATTATGGCAACTAAATGTTATTAAAATTACATATGATATCATTATAATTTCAATAATCAATAAATCATCGCGTATTAAAAACAATTTTAGATAACAATCAAAGCTTTGCAAACCAAACTTCCACCGAGTGGAAGTAATGCATTAAAAAGACAAAAGATAATAATATTTTACTACATATTTATACAGTTGCAGAAAAGAATTAGACAAAGCGAGAATTCGCTGTTGATAATATTAATGCATACATCCTTGATTTTGGATCTAAAATATAAGAAAAAAATGTAATTGAACAACAAGTTACCAAGAACACGACACAATATAAATATATAATACAAATACCAGTTAAATTTTGATGTGCCAGATGTGCACATTTCGGAAATACATTCCTCATCAGTGACACTAAGACCGAAAAGTTTGATACATAAAAAATATAAATCAAACAGTTGAAAATAATGAATCTAAAGTTTCAAAATTATTTAAATCCAAATCCAGCTAAGGAATGCTGTGCATGAGGGAACAAACCTTAGTTTTAAATTAATTTCAAATTTTAGACGACTGAAAATTTTGAAATAAAACGTCAAAATAAAAGACACAAAAACATAGCGACAACTTAGTATAAAATCATTAACTTCACACAGTACTGATGTGTTATCTAGTGGTGTGGTGTGGTTTTTATATTTAACAAGCCTTTTACCACCCAAATTACTTTACAACCACAGTGGTTTGTAAACAAACACATTGATAAAATAAAAATAAATTTTAATAAATCAACACATTTAAGCTTCTACATATTAATGACAAGGAAAATTTATGTCAAATTTTTATATTTATGAAAAAAAAAATGAAAAAAAATTGTTTAATCTTAAAATTGAAAATAAAAGATTGGCACTGACAAACTTCTTAAGGAAATGATTATTAAACAAGATTCTAAATGTACTTTATTTTTTGTAAATCGTCCAAAGAAAGTATCTAGTATCCTTTATACTGCGAATCTTTAAAAGATTTATGAAGTAAAATTGAATCTTGAATGTTCACAAAAAAGACAGTTATCATCAATATAAAAGATGTTATTTTTGATATAGTAACATAAGTAATAGTAATATAATAGTGATATAGTAATATAAGATTCACATACTCCAAATAGTATCATTAACTCAACAATATATCGGCATAAAACGAAACCAAGATAAAAAATGTTATCTACAAGAACTATTAAACCATATAAAAAGTAATGCTGTAATGAGATTTATAGGTACAAAGCATCTGAGAAATTTGGTATTTCATGCAAACTTAAGGTTCAAAAAATCATTATTTAAATAAAATAACATATATGACTACTAGATTATGTATATATTGACAACATATTTGTCAATATGAAATTCAAGAGCGGAAAACCAAATATGAATAATGTTTGCTTGAGTGAATGATTTTATCAAATTAATATAAAGATAAACAAATACCATTATAAAATAATAATAACAGCATTGTACCAAACATGAATATAAATATTCGAAAATAAAAGTACAAAAAGTTGAAGAATATATTGCAGAGAAGTACTATGTTTCAAGGACGCTGGTAAATAAGATAGTAAGCAAACCACCAATTTCCGTATTGCTTGAGATGGCTCTGTAATTGATTCTCTTAATCGTTGTCAGTAAGAGTGCAAGACAAGATATTACTTAGATTAAAAGCACTGTAGATTACTTCCACAATTTTAAGGTGTGTCATAACATTTCTATAACATTTCCTTATAAAGGATTCTTTTAAAATATTTTAACCACAGAAGCAATTGATGATTTTAGATAGATTTTGATCAAGGTAAAAGATGAAAGATAGGGTATGAGATTTGACATACTGATAAAACATACTTATAAATGTTAACATCGGATGTTTAAGTTGTCATGCTTATCAACGGTCAAAGAATCTTAAAAATTTGAAATAATTAAAAAGTAAGAGAATAAAATGCCCCAATTAGAGATAAAGAATTCATTATTCATCATGTTATCTTGATATTGTTTTCAAACTTAAATGTTGACCTACAATTTGTCCTATGATGTTTTTTGGTTACGGGGTCAGAACATAACAATTCATTTGAATTCAAACAGGCGATGATACAAAATAAACTACCTTACTCTAATTACACATGTAAAAATAAACAAGGCCAAGTATAGATAACAAAATACAAAGAAAATTTTACACAGATCATTCTTAACCACGGCAATACATATTAATCTACACATTCCAGTGACAAGTTAGTTACACAATCCTGTTTACATCAAGTGTGGGCGACTCTGTATTTTACCGATCAAACACTTTCGAGTGTCTTTATCGGATTAAGAGATTAAAGAATATGGTTAATCAAACACTGTCTCATTAAGTTAATTGTTATTCCCAAGTAGCACTCAACATTTCCGGTAATTTTCTAGTCTAATTGTTTTGTTCCACTTTAATACTTTTGACGTAATTTGGCTTGAGATTGTTTTTTGTTAAGAATGACTGGCCACATGTCGTCATGACAAACATTGTTTTCGAGAGAAAAAACTGACAAAAATTGTAACCCAAAGAAGTTAATTTTCATCAAGTTTACTATTTTAAAAATATTTATCATTCGAGTGAGCTGGGTTATCCGAGTTAATGAAGTTCAATTCATCGAAGTTTACATATGATATTATGAAAATTGTTCGGGACAAACAGATGACTTAGAGTTATCCGGAAAATTCGAGGTATCGACTTTTGACCGATCGAAGTTTGATTTTTTTTGTCTGCATTCAGATAAAATTGAATATAAAAGGTTTGTTGAGTAGTACATGATTAATGAGAGTCTATCCTAAACTGTGATAATTTTTTGTACTGCTTTATATTTGAATAAAACACAATTGCTTAATTTAAAATAAATGTTTTTTTAGAGTTCGTCAGTGAATACTGTCGCAATCGTTGCTGGTACTTTAGCAGCATTAGCTGCAGCGGCAGCTACATCATGTTGCTGCTGGTACTTCTTGGCAGGACCCGGAAGTCGGAAGAAAAAGAAAGAAAAACAGGTGACCCCTCACAAGGAAGAGGAAGAAGTTGAGAAGACATCACAAGAAACGGAAAAGGAGTCTGTTCCGGATTCTGAAAGACCAAAAACAGCGAAACCCCTTACTGATAATGAAGTCACTCTGCCAGAGGTTAAAGTTGAAACGAATGAAAACCCTGATAATGTATAATGCATAGAGAGTGTAATATGGTGTTTATTTATTTATAATAAAAACGGTCATGTTTCTGTCATAAAGACAGAAAATGCTACATATGGGTATCGAAGCGATAGTTAATAGAAAAAATAATTACGTATTGCAAAAAATTAATTGTGACAAAGTAAGCATTTATCTATATACATTGACTAATCATTAAAAAATAAAATTATATATTACGTTGTGAAAGATTGTCATCATTTTCATTCGTATGTGTGCTAATGATTTTCTCTATTCCGAAACCAACAGATTAATAATCCAAGCAGTTTGGAAAAAAAATGGAATTTCAAGAATTTAGTTATGTTTATGATTTTATGTTTTATAATGTTGTTATTTTGTATTCAGAGTAATATTTTTAAACAATATTTTATTAATCAAACAAATGTAATATTTTGGTTGTTTGCTTTTGTTTATTGTTTCGTTAGTAATTGCTAGGTGTATGTTGGTTTAGGCTCAAAATATCGATCTACGCATTAACTTTATTTATATCACGTATTTGGCAAATGGTGTTTTATCAGTTTTTTCTTTAAAGATGCATTAAGTTGTTCAATTTTCTGAATTTGTTTTGTTTTTATTTTTTTTATTTTTTTTATTTTATTATTATTATTATTTTTTTTTTGATTTATATATATATATATATATATTATATATATATATATATATATATATATATTTAAAAAAAAAAGATAACTTCTTATCACGATCCGTTAGATTCATTTTCTAAAATTGCATTCCTTTTAGCTGTAAATAAACGGAATCCTCTAACTGGTCAATGTTTAACGATGATTATTGTGAGCTTTGAGCATACGCACGGAAATTACAAAGAATCGAAGGTGAAACCTGACAAACTGTATAAATTGTCCGTCATTAATATCCAGATGTATTCACAATGGTGTTATGTATCCCTTACTAAGTCACAAATGACAAATTCAATGAAGTTCCGTGTTTAATTTATCATATTTCACCGTTTTGTAAGTTGTGTTCAAAAGACCCGGTTTTTTATGACGTTACCATGTTCTAAAATAAGATCCCACATGCTACATCTCGCTGTTATTTCTGTATTTGTATTTGTTTATCGTTGAACCAAATGTAACATTGTTGATTGGGAACATCAGTAATTAGGTCAGCACCGTTTTAATTTTTTTCCTTGGGAAACTTAATGCAGCTTTAAATGATTGCTGTCATTGTATCTTCTGTTTCAATTACTCAGTTGTCAGCATACCTTTTAAAGGTAATCATGTATTGAAGATCATATAGTAGGACAGCTTATTACGTTTGTTTTAACTTCAATTGTTTTTTCGAATAATTGAAAATGTAAATGTTTTAGAAAATTGTTTTATAGCAATAAATGTAAACCAAAGGGCTTTACCTCTTTTCGGCTCAAATGTAGTTTTTTATTAAGTGGGCCATAAAACTTCGTGACACCCGGATGTATTCCATTGCTAACGACCCGATGTCTCTCGTCGTACAAGTTTGGCAGTATGGTAGAACAATTACAAATTCCCTTGTAGATTATCTGAACATATTCTTATATAATTTGTTATATGGATAGATAAAAAACAGTTACATTCTATGGTGACTTGATGATTTCTAAGAGACCAATAAGATAAACATCTCCAATGACAGCAGAGTCGAAAGGCTACTTACTTAGCTTAAATTATTTTAATCAAATGCATTTTCAGAACCGTTTATATTCAACAAAAATACCCATGTGATTTGTGATATGTGCACATTGTTGAGAATCATACTTATCAATAGTTCGGTAAAATTTTATACAGTGTAGCGAAGATAGAGCTTTAAGGAATGTAGAGCTGCTTTAAAAGTAAATATTCAATCTTCTTTAGTTGTCAGCACTGTAGCTGATCCCAACATCGATCCACTTTCTGTTTTAAAGAGTATGAAAGCCACTAACACAATTTATTTGCACCCCTGTGATAACATATTTACTTGATCAACCAATGTTAGGGCAATATTCCTTTCTGACACATATCTGTCTTTTCTGACATTTGGGTTAAATTTATGTGACGACACGTTGCAAGACAGAATCAACTTGGAAATATTTATTCTTAATTTTACTTAATTATAGCTGAAGTTTTAAACGGCTTCACGTGACTTCTAAATCATGAAGTCCAATGTCAATAACCCATGGGACTATTGTTTACACATATATGTAGGCGTTAAACGTATTGTCTTTCAATGTAAAGTTTTATATCGAAGGTGTAAAAGTTATGTAAAGATCACCTTCAATTAACTTCTTTTATGCAAGTAATAAAGGGATAGAATTTAGCACTGTGGTGACTGTGTTTTCCGAAGTAGTTTTTAAAGTTTGAAAGAGGGTTCAAATAATGTTCTTTGAGGCAGAATGTTATGTAGACCTTAAATTCTAAATTAAACAGCTTACGATCTCTTAAACGTCACCCTGAATATCACAGTGCAAATGAACATGCCATAATGTTTGGAGTCCATTTAAGCCGGGTTAAAGACTAGCAATCAGAATAGGATTTTCAAGTTTCTTCAAAAGGTTTGATATGGTTTGTTAAATCTGACTTTCCGTCATATGATTAGCTTGTGAGTAAGGTATGTGTGATATGCCTTATTTATACCAGACTTTACGCAGAAATGAAGTTAAAAAGAGTGAAGAAAACGAAATTAATTTTTAACGACAATTTGAAAGAAACAGATAAAAAGAGATTGAAGACTAAGTACATCCTAAAAATGTTACCTCAAAGAAATATTAAAACAGATGAACGACATTTTTAACAGAGAAAACACAGCTGATTTCCAATTCGTGTTTATCGCTTTTACTTTTTTTATTTCAATATAGGATCTGCTAGCTTGGATGTAGTTTCTGTCATACTTAAAGATGTCAAAACTGTGGTTCTGCTTCTATTGTTGGCTTGTCGAATTGGTAGATTTACATACCTGTAAATAGAATGTCAAACGTCGATTTACGGCTAAGTTCCTCTGTTCCATTCCCAATTATCTTAGTATGATACTCTGTTAGCTGGCTACCGCCACTAGGGGTTGGTCACCACAAAATTAAGTAAGATTTTTATCAACACTAGTATTAGAAAATCAATTATTTATATACCTTGCAAATGTAAGATTTTAAATTTCATTTTGAATTACTAGTATACTTTATGGGTTTTTTATGTTGATAAATTCCAACACTTCATTGTGTTTTATTCTTAGTGACGCTGGCTATTCTGAATTATCCAAAATCAGCTACAACTTTGTTAATATAGTGTCAGTGTGCAAGACAAAGAACCATCGTATTGGATTTTATCCACAGATTGATAGTTACTTTAAATCTTATGTAATATCTCTTTCTATCAAAAAGTTGCAATTTATCAGCTTTGTTGAATAACTAAAAACAAAATATGTTGATATGAAGATATTTAAATGTAAACGCCAATTCATGTATCCAAGATACTTTAGTCTTTCAGTAGCTTCAATTTTAATATAGATTTAGACTATCTTGCAAGTTTAATTTTTGGCGATTTTTTCATCATAATATTATAATACGCATGAAACTTGATTAGCTAAAACAAATAAAACAACCAGTATAGTTATCCATCTGCCGAAATAAGTATTTGTACAATCAAGCTATAAAATTGTTTCAAAATGCATGTTGAATAGAAACACTTACACCGCTTCTCTCATGCATACCGCTTTCATGAGTGACCTCGCCTGTGGCTGATCACCGTTGTTCTGTTTTGCTAAGTCAACTTATTTTTCAGTTGACAGTAAACAGAGAAATAATAAAATAGACAATGTTGATCATGTAAACAAGAAACCAGAAGACATGCATTTTTATCTCAACAATATCAGTATTGGAATAGATTGTTAATATGAGTAAAGCGCAAAAAGATTTTGATTAGTTTTTGTGTGCGACTTCCGGGACTACAAATTGCTATTTATAGTTAAGATAATGCAAAGTATATTCAGAATTAAACAAAACAATGTAAAATTTATTCAACCAAGAATAAAACATGACCAGTTGGGCTAGAAATAAGTATTTTCACACAATTGGACGAAGATTTTACCAAACCTGTCGGTCTAACTTTAATAGAGGTATGCCTTTAGACATAGTATAATAATCTACCGGTCATTCAAAAAGCGAAAAGCCATATCTAGGGATGTGAATCGAAATAAAAACAAAAAAGTGTAATCTCTGACTCAGTAATCAGTGGTCTTCATGTAGAGGTTTTAATAAAACACAAACATACCAGTCCATGCCCAAATCACAATTCCAAAAACAAAGTAAAAACTTTGAAGACTGGCAAATTTAGTAATTTACGTAAACTTCCATCAAGACAGTAAGGCCGGGTGCTCCGGAAAGTTAAGCGCCTCCCGTTTAGCTAGCTACACCCGTCACGTGCAAAGTAAAATGAGAATGATACGGCACAATTGAAATTAGTCTTTTATAGACATGAAATTATTATATTGAAATACATGTAATCATTATATTGAGATGTTTTTTAAACAAATGTAGGACTGCACTTGACAACAGATAACGGAGTTAAGAACATATAAAGTAATTACATAACCTTTGTGTATACATTACATATACTTTGTGTATTACATATACTAAAGTGTATACTTTAACACTACCAATAACAATATTGACTTTACGTTAAAACTAGATTTAATGACAAAAATGTTTTACAGTAGATTTTAAAGTGCTTCCAGATAATCCTAACTGGTTTCTTATTATCATCGAGTAGTTGCTAAAATAATAAATAAAATAACATAAAATATTTTGCAACAAACGAATTTATTTATGAATGTCAATTCAAACAAAACACAGAATAACAATAAACAATAGCAAGATCGGGTATATTTAAAAAACAGAGAATAACAAAGCAAATAGACAAAAACAAAATAAGGTATATTTTTAGGAAGAAAATATTTCTTAATTTACAAATAATAATAATAATTATAAAAATAATAATGCATTTGTCATGTATATATTAATTATATCGATTTATGAAATTTATGAATTTCAAAAAAAAAAAAAAAAAAACACAATAATAACAGATTTTCTTATTATCGTCGGTGGACATTATACAGCGTCGATCCATTACATTTCAAGGACCAAAAAAAGGGGTATATTGATCGACAAAAACTATAGCAGTTAAGGATATTTAAGTCAACATTCACAAAATTTGCATGGAAATTGGCTACCAACCTTAAAGATTGAATACTTTATTTAACCTATTTGTTAGGTCTGTTTTATACAATTTTAAACATAATTACAGTTTAAGGGTCGTTTATGACAATCAGCTTTGTGATTTTATTTTATGACGAAAGGTAACAGCACATATATTAACAGTTTAAAAAACTTAAAAAATACTATTTTAGGAATCCTTCGGATAAAAAAATTATTTGTTGACCTTTTTAAACAAAAATGGTCAATACCGGATCAAACACAAAGGAGAGGGATAGTTATTACTAGACATATCTGAATAGCAACTGTTACAAAAATATATATTAATCACAAAACACACAAAAAGTATTCAAAAATACGTCTACGATAAGAAATATGAAATTAAATTCGATTGTTTGATACAATGTGTTGTTGTCATCTTAATTACAGTTTTTGTTTCCTGTCCGGGACAGATTCTTGTTCTTTTTCGTGTGATGCGTTTTTATACTTCCTTATTTGTTTCAGGTGTTATTGGGTTTTCTTTCTTTTTCTTAACATAGTATCCCAAGCCAAATGCAGAACCTGCAACTGCCATAAATGCTGCTATGCTGCCAGTAACGATGGCAACGGTAGGTATTGTAGAATGCTAAATGTAAAAATGAAGAAAATGTTTTTAAAACGGCTTCATGAAACAACGGACAACAATATCGTCCAAATACTTTATTTGGTTGCATATGATAAGACACACTCATAAAAAATGCTTTTGTCCATTGGCTAGCAGATAAGGGTATTAGATAAAGCATTTACTATGTCATGCTGATTCTTGTAGCTATTCTATACAAATACGTTTTACTAAATTATATGAGAATGTTGAGACGAATTATTTATGTTAATAACCCAGCCATATGTAAAACCGTAACCTCCAGTACCAATAGCAAATTAAATATTAAATGTAGCTAAAGTCATGCAATGAGCAATACGTAAAGTGGTTTACAAACAAATGAAAACGAGAAAAAGAAGGTCTGTGCAATAAGAACTGAAACAGCAGGTAATCTTGATCAAATAACAACATAGGCACAGGAAAGATAGTGCAAGTTTTTTTTTTCCTGTCTTTTTTTTAAGTGATCAATTAAGATCTTTTGTTAATCAAATTGCTTTGGTGATCTCTTGAAGAACATGGTACATCGAAAACTTTGTTTTACTGTTTTAAAATTTAACTGGTATTTGTTCTATATATTTATAGATATGAAGATGGTCAGTGGACAAAGAACCGAAACAACATTCTTGGAGTTGGGGTCTAGTAGCAACATTGGCAAAAGGACAGATTCGGATGGAATTCTATTACGATACTTTTTTTACACTTGCGCAAAGATTATTTGGTGAGTAATTAGTATCCTGTTTAAATCGTTAAAGATGTTCCTACCCATCAACACAAAACAATAAACTGTAATATACTATACTTACTTCTGGCACGATGCACTTGTATGTACCCTCCGATTCAACACATGATTGGTTGTCGCGGCAGGGTGAGTCTGCACAAGTTATTTCTGAAGAAACAACCAGTTACATGAAGTGAAAATAAATAAAAATTTCTATGTAATATCCATAAAGGTCTCATTTAATTGTTTATTTTTTGTTTTTTAATAAAAACGTGTAAAGTTAAAGGAAATAGCTACCAACTAAGATCAATATGAATGCATTGAAGATTTCTTTCTGAAAAGGTCTTTATAATAACTACGGTCAAGACAGAATCTCTTAAAAAAGCAGTATGTTTACACGAACTCTACAATCAACTGGATTTGAACGTTCATTTAATAACTTGGAACTTGAATTGAATCATTTTGGATAAGAATTATCATTTATCATACATTTACGTCAAATGAATGAAATAAGCGATATACCCACTTTTTGAGCAATCAGGTCGCTTGTATCCATGTGGACATTTGCATACTGCCCGGTGCCACAAATCTATACATTTACCATTCATTTTACATTGGTATGTTATACACTGATTCATATCTAAATTAAACAAATATTCAAATATAGATATCAAACAAAATCAAAATTTATAGTAATACTAGTAATAATAATAAATATTGATAGGAATATGTAGTATTGTCATTTAAAACAAAGTGAAATGTAAAACTTAAATATAATTTCCTTAGTTTAATTCATCGTTTACAAAACTTTTGGCTGCAATGATTAAAGAAAGTTAAGTTCAAATTATAGTTCTTTGATTTTTTTTAAATCTGAACAAACTTACCGTAAATCAAAGGCGCAAAACATTTTTGTGCCGATGTCAATCTGCAATATATATAAACCACAATATTTAACACGATAAAAACATCATCGCAAATGATGATGATAAATATTTTAAAAAGATACCTTTTTATTTTTGATGTGCCATGTGTGCAAATTTCGGAAATTCATTCCTCATCAGTGACACTGGGAGGAGTAAAAAAAGTTGATAGATTAAAAAGATAATTTAGACATTTGAAAATTAATGAGTATAAAGTTCCATAATTACATAAATCCAATCCAGCCAAGGAATCTGTATAAAATCAATCTTATTCCAACCTCAAAATTCCAATTTCTAAACTTTTTTTGTTAATTTAATCGCGCTTCTTTTTCTTCTTTTGTGGATTTCAACAAAAATATTAACATAGAATAGATATGTGATTAGGTTTCAAGTCTGATTGACTACATGTATACACATGTACTAATGTTTACCATACTTTCAACTAGACACCAAATTTAATAAACAATCTCTGTATGCGCTTATCTCGGCATGTATTCATGCTTCAATAGTTATTATGTCATGTTTTTGGTGGCTTTGCCGTTGCCACCTAAATGTTTTCAGCTACAAAGTTTGATACTTTATTCAATTTGTTTGTAATTTTCTGAAGTATATAAAGAACATACCATTTCTATCCAACATGTATAGTTCTGTTTACGTGATTTACTGTTTTAAATCGTTAAAAACTTTTAAAATGGCGAGAGCAGTTGCTTAAATACCTATGAATGTACAAATATTATTCTGGATACATATTTGTCATTTGATCTGGCGTTTCTTCATAACCGAGAGTTTTTATAAGTTGCGTGATGTCTCATGATGTCTACTCTTATTTGTATGTTTTGTAGACGTGTTGATGACTTGTTTCATCTAAATTCCACAATTTTACCTGCTTATAATCTAGCATATTCTAAAAAACTAAACATAATTAGATAAACGTACAAATCAATTATTATTTAAAATTTACACATTTAAATTATTTACCCACTAAAACTATTCACTGCCCATGAGCATGCTAAAGAGTCCGCATACTGCTCTCCCTCCACATTTGGCCAGGTCCCATACAGTTGTGTTACATCAGTTCTATTTTTTTCATCATCGAGTCGCTGGTATTCAAACTTTGCTGGATTACTTACAACAAAATATGTTGAACTACAAAGAAAAAGGAGATACAAATAAATAAGATGCAGAAAAACTCTTTATTATAATCTGTCATCTTAGTTGGCGTCATTATTCTTATTGAAAAATACATGTAGCTTTCAATCGGATGATCGAAATGTTTATTACGTAATGAAGGCAACCAACCATAATTTCCGCGAGAGGGTTTAGGTCACCGTTTTAAACGCATCGGTGTTCCTGTTTTCATTGGTTACCTATAATGTTTCTTGGTGTTAACATTTTTTTTTTTTTTTTTTTTTTTTTTTTTTTTGTTGTTGTTTGAAAATATGTAACTTCAAATAAGAATGTTTTGGAAAGCTTTGAAGACAAGAAATAAAAAAACTTAAAATAGATTTAAAGAAAAATGCATAATATAATAATAATATCTTTTACCCATACAAAAAGTGAGAAGGAATCGATAGTTTCCATTGTTCAAGGTTATGTATTTATTTGTACTTACTTGATATTATGTGTTTTTACAAATACTTTATGTCGGTAATGATAAGGTTTCCCAGGATAAGGCACTCTAAAAGTTTCCGTTGTAGGTGACGTTACTTGTAAATCTTTAGTTCCACAAGGATCGGTTGTTTTAACTATCCTGAACGTGAACTAAGGTAAAATTGATGGAGGCTTAAAACAAATGTACTGAACAAAATGTTAAAATACTCTTGACCATTATTAATGAATTAACTTTATTAAAGTGATTGATAAATATTGATGTCTTTGGTATTCCATTTAACCTTGATCGTAGATTGACTCAGGGTAAAGGTAAGTCAGCAGCGCACATTTTACTAAATCTACCATTTCTAATATAGCTTTTTATAAATTAATTACTATATAGTTGCACTTGTTACGTTAGTTATATCTTAACTTTATTGTAAGTAATCTATGCCTGTGTATGTTATTATTATTGTTATTTATTTATTTATTTATTTATTTATTTATTTATTATTGTTATTATTATTATTATTACTGCATTTATTTTAACGTTAGTCTTGTCGTGACCATTGAAATATCCATCGCTCTTTTTGGGTTAAAAGATAGTTAATATTTGGTGTGGAATTGACATAATTTAACTATGGGTATTTTTCTTCTTAAACATTTTACGGAAAAGATTCTTTAGGATTTTCATTACCTGTAGAGGTATACTGCTGAATGGTTCTTCGTTTGTGTGTAATTTATCTCCAACTTTTATGGTATAATCTGAAAAATCTTCTACCGTAACAGCAACACGATAATAATTATCGGGTAAATAACCATTGTCAGAAGTAGCATCAATAGTCAAGGTACACTTTTCCTAGAAATAGAAATGATTAATTTTATAGATATATTAGATTATCATTTTGCTTTATAAGATTAAAAAGGGTTACTAGCTTAACAGTTTTCTGAATTATGATTAAAACATAATAAAATAGGGGTCAACTATTTTATCTGAGGTGATATTTTCTTGTTTCAATTTATCCATGATCATAAATACGCAGATCATACCTACGTCCATAATTTGGATCAAAAGAATTATCGGATATATATGTTTAATGTTTAATATTTATCAGCAAATAAAAGCACAAATTACATTAAGAGAAAGATTGCGAAAGATTTACGTCATATTCCAAGTCATACGTTTAAACAGGAAAGTAGCAGCTATTTAATTGAATGACTTACGGTATTGATTTTCAGACCTTTAAGGTTAGTTGTACACGCAGTACCACATTCTGATGTAGTAGAAAAACGACATCTCATTGTGTCTTCATCTGGGTCTTCTATAGGCAGCTTAAACTCTGATACACATCCGAACTGAAAACTTGAGGAATATTATTAAACAAATAACCAAATTACATTTAAATTATTAAAGATTTATCTTATCATGTTTTAAAATCACATAACTAAATATTTCAGTGTAAAATAACTAGATATCCCCAAGCAATACAAAAAATTGTCATAAAATGAAATTAAGTTTCTCAGTTTCACAATTATTCCTTAACCAAGATTTTTCATAATTTTTAATTAGCAAATTTTGGCAATCTCTTTTTTTAATTTAAAATTGACATTTTTTAATAAAACTAAATACAGATTTAACAATCTTGAAGCTATCTTCAAATCGACACCTTAATTTTTTAATATCTAAACAATTAACCAAATTATCAAAATTTTTAATTCGCCAAATTTAAGGTAAGGGAAATTTTAGTTAAGGAATGATTGTGAAACCGAGACCAGAAGACATTAAGCTTTTCCATGCAACTTGAATAATGGTGAAAAAAATGAGTTAGAACGGTAGCATTGGTTGTAAAAAACTAGGGGGAATGTATGACCTGATTAGACGAATAAATTTAACATTTAAAAACATTAATCACTTACAGTTTTTTTTTTAATTATTTATATTAAAATCACTGGAAATTCTAAAACACAAATCGTTATATTAGAAATGTTTGTTGGTTACTTACTATGAAGTTCTTATTATGAAAATTTACACAATATGTTCGGGAACATCAGAAACATACTTTTATTTTTGTTAAAACACTTGATTTTTTTAATGTTTCAAGCCTGTAAAATGATATCACTTGTTCATTGGCAAAATGTGTGTCAGATTTTGTAGATATACATTGCGTATATACATGCATGATAAAAGGTCAATTGATTAATTTTTAAATATTGAGCTAATACGTAACAATACATATTGACAAAAAAGCTGTGAAAAAGTGACATACCCCAAGTACGGTGGTGGAGCAGCTATAGGACTTCCGTTAGGAAGGTTTGTGTCATTTCTCTTGGCAATATTTATAGTTGTTAGCATTCGACCAACTCCTGGGAATCCATGGCCCCATTGTAAGTCATTTAACCTAAAAAAATCTAAATAATTAATTATTTTCATTTTGAAATATGATGCAGTGTAGTGGAAATCGTTTATATACAACATGTGGAGATAAAGTTCTTTAAATTTTCAAAAGACTAAAAAAATTCATTTAAGAATGAGTAAGGTACGTCAATATTTTGCTAATTGCTAGATTTAGCTATTTAACAAGCTTGATCATCGGTGCTAACGTTGCACAAAATGTTTCAAAAGAATAGTATTGAATAAAATAGAATAAATCAAATCAAATCAAAACTTTTTTCCCTTATCTAGTCCACTCAATTGCCATGAAAAATTTATGTTGACTTAAACTTACGTCACTTCATATGGTCCAGTTCCCGCGCCAAGTTGTGCGAAGAAGTAATTTTCTCCTTGTTCGTAACCAGGCGTTGTTTTATGTACTGTGGTTGTATAATAATTCACGTCATGTAACTCCGTAACATTATCACATCCTTTTGTACAGTTCCACGATAACAACGTAAGTTCCTGTGGGAGGGTTCCAAGACTACCAATATCAGCTGGTAAACAACCAGCCCCACAAGGCCCAGATTCCTTTTCCCATGTCATACGATACACGAATCTAAACTATAAACATCAACATCAATTATTTGTGCTCGCCCTTTTTTGCGATATTTCATCTTGCTTCGTTCACTCAAATTTGATTCTCAAATGAAATCAAAAGTGATTTAATATTATTATCTATACTCAATAGCTTGACATGTTATATTCTTATCATCAATCTACATCGAGTTAATTGTTATTTATCATAAAGTTTGAAAAAAGGAAAAATTATAAACAGGAAATCATTAACAAAAATTATCGACATCAAATTGATCGAAGCCAAGGACATAATCACATACTAGAATTGGTGGCGCTCACTATCTACTATCGATTAATGGCATTAACGGATGCGTTAAGATAAGCTGGACGCTGACATGTCTCTTTTATATTAAAAACACACGTTATAAGTTCCGAATAAAAAAAATCTAAAATTGTACTCTTTTTTTCTTAAAAAATTGGATACCATCATTTTTATATTAAGCATGTTTGATTAGCCAGTTTACTACAATTGGAATTTCATTGTCCAAGGATTAACTAAAACTTGTTGACGAGATTACATTTGCAACTTTTAAGAAACGTGTTATAGATAAATTTGTACCGTCGGTAAATGATAAAATCTATTTCTTTCTAAATGGAAATATTACTACCAGGAAAGAATACCGTAAAGTGGGTTATTTTCGCGGGTTGCAATTTTTTTTTTTTTTTTTTTTTTTTTTTTTTTTTTTTTTTTTTTATTTTGTATTAAAATCGCCAAAATAATAACCGTAAAAAGTATTTGTGTACCAGTTGACCATGAACTTAGTTGTTTTTGATCTCCAAAATTAATACGCTAAAATTTCTAACTGACCTTTTTCTTGTCAAAATCGCCAAAATTTTGCCTCGCTAAAATTACCTGCTATACGGTATATAATTTTCTTTTGCATGATGCTGTTGACCATGACAAATACTGTGCGTAATTCCTGAAATTATCTATCTTTTTCACTCTGTCAATATGCATATACTCTTGTGATGTGGAAAACACAGCTTAGCAATTTTTTTTTTTTTTTTGCATCAAAATCAATATATTTTCAAATCTTAACTTCAATAAAGCAAACGAGAGCGGGGGGGGGGGGGGTTATTTAAAATTAATTTGATGTCTTTTTTCTCGTTTAGGGTACAGAGTATCGATTGGTTCATCCAGACTGGGGGAGTGGTGTGCTTGTATGCGACAGAAAAATAAGCAAACAATATTAGATACAAATATCTAAGTTCAATTTATCACATTTATGTCATCTTTAATTTACAGTTTATTCAATTATTTTAAAATAAATCAATCCGTTTATGGCGTTGTAGTAAACAGCTACATGTATTTGTGAATACATGTGTAATGATTGACAAGTTATATTAAACCAGATGTGCTATCCGTTGTTCTGTAAAGAGATTTAGATCCCCTTTCTTATCACCAAGATGATTTATTTAGTTTAAATTGTTACAGAGATTTTCATTTTTAATAAATAGTTTACATATAAATCTATCAAGGTTTATATCAGTTATATAGGTAACCTTGCTCGAAATTGTTAATAAAAAGTCTAGTTTTCATAAATTTAAAAGTTTCACATGTTATAAAAGTTTATTAGATATTTAACAAAACTAACTATTAATTTTGATGTGCCATATGTGCGCATTGCGGATTTTAACAAACGCAAACTAATTTATAATTTCTACAGAAACAATCTCTCTCTCTCTCTCTCTCTCTCTCTCTCTCTCTCTCTCTCTCTCTCTCTCTCTCTCTCTTTTACAGCCGAGTTTATTTGTACATGACACGTTCTGTATCTACAAGAGTTTGTGTTCTTTTCCACGCCATTCCAACGTTTTAATTTTTTTACTGAACTTACTTGTATTGAAAAAAGAAATTTGAAACGGATAAATCATGTACTTAGCATGTATAGCAAACGCAACCAAGAACACAACACAAGTTGAAACAATAAATAAAACAGCCAAACAAGATAAAGAAAAAACAAACATATCATATTGGGACCGTTTCTTTAATAAAATTCTACTGAGAAATGCATGATAGTTAACATCCAGTAATGTGGTTAAAGTTCTGGAAAAGGGGAGGGCCCAACTGTCCAGTTTATTTTAATCCATTGGTCAAAATACATACATTTAAAAAAGGCCCAAAATGTCATGACTGAACTGAAATGATTTAGGTGACCTGGATAAAAAGTGGAACCAAAATAAATCAAGTTGTTAACGAAGGAAAAGCGTATGATAGCACACTTTAAATGATAAGTAACTTATATACTTAAGTATACTTAAGCTTCGTGTCATCTATTATTTATATCAAAATAAATTCTTAAATACGGCTGGTATTACTAGAATATATCTCGAAAAATAAAAGTACAAAATATAGGTTGCAACATATAGCTTTGTGAGGCCATTGAAGTTTTTTATCCGGTTTCTCCCAACATGTCTCATTATAGTGCAGCAACCCAGGAACAGGTGCAGCGAACCAGGAACAGGTGGAGCAACCCAGGAACAGGTGAAGCAATCCAGGTACAGTTGCAGCAAACCAGAAAAAGGTCAGCAACCCAGGAACAGGTGCAGCAAACCAGAAACAGGTGCAGCAAACCAGGAACAGGTGCAGCGACCTAGGAACAGGTGCAGCGACCCAGGAACAGGTGTAGCGACCAGGGAACAGGATTGAAGATGAATATGGATAAAACTCGACTTGTATGGATAGGAAGCAAAAAGTACAGTGAGGCAAAACTTTGTAATGAATATAATCTTCAATGGGGTTTAACGCAATTTTAAATGCTGTAAAAAGTATGCTAAAAACAAATGGAATTATGTCAGTAATACAAAAAGAAAAAAATCCTTTTATACCTCTTTCTATAAGATTTTTTTTTAAAGGCAAAAAGGGTTCAAAAGATATGTGCAATATATTAAAACATAATACCGTTCAACCATCTTCAAAAATGAAATTAAGAGAAATGTAGGGTCAAAATAACAATGGTTCCAGTATAGAATAAATCATAGAATCTTAGGCACAAATTATCTCTGACATAAAATGAAAATAATTTCCCATTCTCATTGTACTTTTTGCAGAATGAAAACAATTTTACACTTATTCTGGGAATGTAAAAACCAAAGACATTTACAAGTGGCTAACTTTGAATAATTTTCCTCTAATAATCTAAAAATAGCACTCATATTTGGAGACTTCGATACAAGAAATGAACAAAATATATAATCAATATTATATATTTATTGATGTTTAACTTAGAAAATCATTTCTATTTATTATGTACTGTAGAATGTATGTTACTTTCTTTAATAGAAAAAATAAATATGAAAAAAGGGACAGGTGCAGCCACCCAGGAACAGGTGCAGCAAACCAAGAACAGATGCAACAAACCAGTAACAGGTGCAGCGAAGCTTGTTTGGCAACGGGAAACAAGTACACTGCACTATGTTGTAATTTACAAAACTACTCAATAAAAGTTAACACAAGAATAACGTAATATTACGTAAATGATGTAATACATAAGCCTAACTTACAGATAAAAGACAAAACTAATCAATGAATGTAAACGATAAAATGTGAATCTAAAAAAAATTACGTATCATTACGTATATGTACAATATATATGGAAGTATGTCGATCCAAGAGAATTTTGCCAAAATTGGCCACTAAAACATTCGCCAAATGGGTAAAACCCACGACTAGACAAAAATGAATGAAGGAGAATTTTAATCTACTATTAATCTAAGTAATAGGCTGTCCTCGGGTTCAAGGAGAAGTCACGCTAGACTTTTGTTTACATTTGATTTTTAGGATATAAAACGGACATGATGTAAGACAAGGGTTGGTACCATAAATTATTTTATGTTACCATAAAATGCAAATATGAACTAGGTTGTAAAGCACCATTACATCTAACCATCATATCGACATAAATATGCTCAAAAATTATAAGGAGAAACTGGTCTTTAAGTGGTGATAATCTTGATGTAGGTAGTTGGTTATAAATTTAGGATTACTTATTTTCTTTAAAGGATGATTGAAATTTAGTTAGGTTAAACAGAAAGTTAAATAAAAAAAATGAATAATAAAACACAAGTTCTACGCGGACTTCAGTTAAAATATAAAAGTTACTTAAAAGGTGGATTAATTTGAAATAACTAAATAACGAAATGGATAAAAACTAATTGTTTAATTTGAATTAATGAAAATGAAAAACATAAAAAAAGAAAAATGTCTAAAATATGTAACTAAAGATGTGTACTTAATTACCAACTGAAAACAAAAACGTTATTCAACAAAATAAACAAATTAAGACACCTTCAACATAAAGAAGAACCACACTATGATTCACCTGCGTATCACGCGATACCACGTGACGGTTGTGTTAAATTTTTATTTCCACTGGCTTTAGAATGGCGTAAGTTACGTTTTCACTTAAAAACAAAGTCAGTCCCGAAATTTGTAGCGTTTACAGATGTTTTCCATTAAGTCACGCATAAACTTCAAGACGTTTCGATTACGTTATGCTGGCTTGTCTTATTTAATTGGTTAAAAGGCTTATTAATAATAATAATAATAATAACCATCATCATCGTCATCATCACCATCATCATCATGAGGCCATTGTATTTACATACACAATAATTCAACAAACAGAATAAACAAGAAATCATAAGTAAATGATATTAAAATACAAGTAACTTAAATCTATCTATGAAAATCAAAATGCACAATAATTAGCAAAACCTATATTTATGCCGTAAAACCTGGTTTGCAATTCATTGTACATTTTGCTTGCAGTACCTACACACTAGTATAAACATAAATTTGACAAAAAGGGTGCGCGCTAAAATTTTAGTTTTTCGTATTTCCAGACATTCGATTATAAACTTAAACGATAATTTTAATATTTCTTTTATCGTTGTTGAAAACAATTTTCCTTTTAAATAGTTAAAAGTAGAGTGGAAGTACCTGATTTTAGAGAAGATACGTCTATTTTTTGGTATAAAGAAGTCAGTGAAATATTAAGTTTTTATCATCTACACAATTCATATTGCTGTAAGTATATATCTTGTCGTCAAAATCAATATACCCAGTAACCGTATTTCCCCTGTTTCGACCATTAATTTTTGGGTTCTTGTTCTGAATTTAGTAATGGTAGATCTGTCATAAAAAAATTCAGATTTTTTAATTATTCATGTTTTCTGTATTAGTTGTGCAGAAAATTTCATTTATTAATTTTAATTTACTTGACGATTGATTTCTTCTATTTTAGCTATATCGTTTACTACATGATATATTGTAGGTGTTATCGCATTAAAGCGGGATTTGTTAAAGATACGAGTATCCATTAGTAGTCAATGTTTATTGAAAGTCCCTGCTAACTGAACATAATTTATATTTATTACATAGTACTTTAGTTTTAACAATATGTATTCAGTTATTATCGCAATAACAATATAACAAATATTAAAGTTATAGGATTATGGAACAAAGTATTTAAACATTTTCATAGTAAGAAATTGTTAGTCTCTTGTCTAACTGCATTATTTTTAGTTTTTGGATGATACTCCTATAATTTCTTACAAAATTGAAAATGTAATAATTCATATGGATTTGATTTATTGCCCGAGTAGTATGCTCCACAAATCACTTCAATATAGGAAGTAGGATAAAACAAACGTATTAAAAAAACTGACACAAAAATATTTTCTTATTTTATACTTACTTTTGCATTATAATGATACCAACTGATAGTTCCCCCTAAATAAGCACCATTTCCAAAACCCAGCAAGGGAATAAAAACAATAAGATATCTTAATACTTCCACAAACATTGTTACCTAAACTTTTAAAAACAAGTGTTAAAATTTTCGGGTTTTCTATTGGGAGATTTCAATATCTAAAGCCCTAATGATATATTTGTAAAATTTTAGAGAGGTCATCTAAATAGATAATTGAATTTATATTAAAACATTCAAAGCTTAAATATTGGTCAGTCACTAGACCACGTGATATATTATATATCTTAAAAGGAAAAATCGCCGTAATCACCTCGCAAGGTTATTCATGTTATTTCTTATAGGCAATATTCTTGTTGAATTTAAAACCATGATCTACCGAGGAAAAAATATTATGCACCGGTATCTTCTGCAGCAGAAGCCATTCAATGATAAAATATCTAAAGAAAAATCTCCAATGTATAAGTTTCTGTAAAAAGCCTTTACCCACCTTTAGTTCTTCAATTTCAAATTTCGAGCACCCGCCCATTTCGCATGTGGGGCAATTCCAACCGACATTGAAAATTTGGTAGGTAAGGCCGTAAAAGCTAGAGGCGGACTTTGCTACTTAAAAGTTTATAATTATTGAAGCAATCATGTCTGAACTGTTGTTTGACAATCTCGACTGAATAATTTTGTTAAGAAACGGCAGCGATATTGATGCTTTCAACAAATAAGCATTCGAATACGTTTCTGGTTCACAATGTAAGTGCTAAATCCAAATGCGAAGACGTAGTCACTGTACGTAAAGAACCACTAAAACAAAATCTTCAACAATTTCTATTTCATCTTATTTTGAAATAAAAACAAAATTTATTAAATTTTTTATCCTTTGTCTTAGATTTAAAGTAAAAATGAAAGTTTTAAAAATTTAACTCTTCAAGGCAATGATGAGGGCCCAAGTAATGCACTCCCGAGACCACAGGAGCAACATTGCTAAAGGCATAATCCAGATATTGCCCCTCAGAACAGTCCCAATACTTACAATGATTTTAAAAACGATATAAAGCTTTTTACAGACAAATGAGAATTTTTAAACACATAGTTCTTTTCCAAATTGCATGATTTAGCCCTAAAACTTCAGACAATCATAGATTTATGCACTGAAGGCGCATAAGTCCACAATCGTTTGCTAGTTATGGCATTGGTAAGATGTCATATAATGTTAATGTTTTAAAAGATTCTAACTCTTTAGCTTTTAAATTGAGTAATGGTGTTAAACGTCCCAGTCTAGAATATTTCCCTTACATCGAGGCGTCGCCAGCTATAGGCGAAAATGCAGATATTTTGCACGTGCATTGCGCTGGTGGCATTATATAGCGAGGTTCTTTATCGTGCCACAGGATCTCGTTCATTTTAAGTTCCAATCCGAAAGAACCATGAGTTTCATTTCGTAATGCCAAGAGCTTGATGAAAGAACAGTCACTATCCACTTTCAAGTCTTGGGTCAGACCCGCTCGGGGTTCGAATCTACGACCTCCCACTTACGCAGCGAGCACTCTACCAACTTAGCTACGCTTTTGAAAATACAAGTACAAATGCATTAAGTTTTACTTTTTAAAGTCACTAAATCCAATGTCAATCTTAAATTAGAAGTTACGTCAATGGATATGACGCCTCTTTTCCTGTCTTGTTTATCAGATATTTGTGCTCTTGGTTGCAATGGCTGTTGTCATTGTATGGGTTTTTTTTTAGTTGCTTTCTTCTATTTTGTGAAGCTAACCCGTGACCACGAATGAAGGTCAACAAAAAACTTCAATGGGTTTGGTGATAATAACCCTTATATCAGTGCTTAATTTCTAGACCATTTGGTTAATGAACATGTTTATTGTCACTGTTTGTATGAGAGTCACAGTCAACGCATTCTACTTGACAAGGGCTTCTTAGCGCTTCACTTCAAGAGAATTAGATTTTTGGATATTGACTGAATGTGTCAATGGATGTTCCCCTTTCTTTTTAATCCAATTTTTTAAATTACAATCATGCAACAAAATTCAATAAATTTTCAAGTTTTACAGAGTGTTATTTCTGTACTTTTCAATTGTAATCTTTTGCAATAACAGAAAAAAAAAGATTAAGTTGTATGATCTTTATTCTTAAATATTAGCATACATGATACAATATTCAAGTTTTAAAAAATGGACATGCAAATACTCATGATAATATCCTTGTACATACATATATATACTTGATATATTGATCATAAAGCAATGTAAACTCTGGATTCAGTTGTTCAAAGCATTAGTTTAATTAATAATAAACACTTATTTAAATGGAGATAAAAATAAACATTACATATTAAACTGGCCATTATAAAACTATGCTTTACAGATTAATGAAATATGTTTACTTTTGATGTTTTTCCATGTAAACAAAAATCTCAAAATATTTGATTTTATAAAAGAAAAATCTGACAAATTAAGTGATTTAACTAATTAAACTTAAAACATCTGACCCATGTTGTTTAAAGACTGTTCAGTAACTGTTATTTCACAACATATAAAAATTACAATCTGAGATTCATCAATTAAAAATATATATAGATAATAAACAACTGAAAGCCAATATCTCAGTAAAATATTGATAACTGTTAACCCATGAGACTTTACTTTTTGACACAAGTTTGGACAAACTATGACTTTTTCTTACATATATGTATGGAGAAATAATATTCAAGTTCTACAACTCTAGGCAATGACAAAGATTAAAAATAAATTTATGAATACAAAAATGGTGAATATTATGTAACTAAAATGTTCTTTGTTGTTACATTTGATACTTCTAAGATTAAATATGCATGTAAATAGAAGCCTTAACATAATTTTACCATACTAATGCTGTATTTTCAAACCCTGTTTACATGTTTTCTAGACCATCTTTATACAATCCTCCCCCCCCCCCCAAAAAAAGGTATATAATACATGTAGTAAAAAATTATTTCTTAATCTGATAATATGTAAGTAACTTAAATATTGTTCTGCATGCAACAATCCAGGTACATGTACATGGTAAAATATCAGCTATACATAGTCAAATCTATATACATACACATGTATATGTTTGCAGTTTTATCATCACTATTCTGTACTCCAAGAAATTGTTCATATTAAATATGATGAAATGCTTTAGTCCAAATTTCCTCTGATCCTAACACACTTTATGACTGATGATTATGTGAAGAGTCAGAAAGCTGTCAGGCATAAAGTGTGTTAGGGTCAAAGGAAATACGAACTAAAAATGCATCAGATTGTATAATAATGCTAATTGTAATGAATTGTAGTTAAAAATTTTCACACAGCCATTTAAAAATGTTATTCTCAAGCACTCATCTTTAATCCATACTACAGTCAAACCAGCTTCTAGTGTTGTGGTAATGCATAGGTCTGAAAAGATAATTCAATGAACAATATTCTTCATACACTAAAATCTCCATGTCAGGATCCTTTTTCAGGCAATTTTTACAAAGGTCTAACAAACAGGTATGAATGTAAAAGTAAACCCATATATACATGTAAAAGTCACATATATCTTTAAACTTTAGATTCTAAAGTCCTTTAAATTTTTGAATTCTTAAAATTTAAAATTTGAAAAATTGTCCAGTACTTGCAGTTATATTTAATGTATTTATAGATCTATCAAAAATTTATTTTCCTGTACTTTAATTGATTCATAAAGATTTTGAATAGCTTTGAAATGACTAAACAAATCATGTGGTTTTTCATGTTCTCTAAAAAGTAATAAAGTACAGTATGGACAGTCCTTCACTGCTTAGACTCTTAAGCGATTCTTTAAAACAGGTTTGTCTGTATTTGCACAAAGATAATTTAAATCAGTCTGTATCATCATCTAACAAAGAAGCCAGAGCTTCATTAGGCTCATATAATGTGTTTTTCTTATCAGCATCACTCATATCTTCCAGGTTGTCAAATAATTGTTTTTTCTCATGAAGTGATTCAGGTAAACTAGCCAGGCTCCGTCGAGTTGATCTTCGCACTGGTGTTACTACAGCACAGGGGGAAGTAGATGATTGCTGTACATCACTTGTTGATTTTCTTTTTCTGAAACATGGTAAATAAATACATTTATTTAAATATAATGGATGAGTGTTTGTGTTATGTACAGGTTGTTGTTCCTCTCAGCAATAAACTTGATAATGTGGAGAAATACAAAACAGGACAAAAGGAGTATAATGGAACATTAATACTTTCTTGAAAGAGACCTAGACTTTATTGTCAGATGAAATTGCTCTTCTTCCATCATAACCTAGATTTTGAGGGAGAGAGGTTAATTGTAAAGACGTGGAAATTTTTACATCTGGGTGATATAATCGTAAAAAAATTGGAGCAACTAACAATATTCGTAGAGCAGAGTATAGGCTACATGCTTTTTAAATGTGAGCCCTTGAAATAGCATTCAAAATATGAAAACAGCTAAAAATTATTCCAGTTTCTCAGACGAATATCAAAATTTTGATGGATACAGAAAATATCCAACAAGTAATTGCAGAAATCACATAGCCTCCTACATGCTTGTAAAAGACACTGCATTGACAGTTTTTGAATAAAGAGTTGTCAATGTACCATGCATATCAGAATGTATCAATTATAGTGACTATTTCAAAAACCTAACTTTAAAGTGAGTCACTATATTTTAAATGTTTATAAAATTACATGTAAATAGAGTGAAAGATGAATGGTTGAGATCAACTAGCATACAATATAACAGTATTGTTTACTATCACATCTAGCCCACAAACACAAAATTACAGGTAATAATTATACATGAATGTTTTGATGGTAAGGTGTGATAATTTTTTTATGATAATGTAACTCCTTTTGTGTTGACACTGCCTAAAATACAACATGTCTGACTTTGTCTGGCTTTCAAAACCAAGTGTTTCAAAAGAGCAAAAAAGTAAGAATGGGTAAGGTTAGTTAACTTAAATCTACTTTATTATTCAGCTGTAAAAGTTTATATAAAGATATTACCTCTTTGAAAATGGTGTGACCTGTCTAACACAGTATTTTATGGAACTAGATTCAAATATGTTTTCTTTCTGGACCTGCTTTTCTAGCTGTTTAGACTGACGAGCCTGTTTCTCTCTCTCCTCACTGATTTCTTTTATAATTGCTGTCAAGGATTTTGCTAACTCATCAGAAGGCTGTTAAAAATTTGCAATCATTAAACAATATCTAATATGATAAACAACTTTACAGTGCAATTCACATTCTCTGTTTTTGCAGACTGAAGTGAGAGGTCTAAAATGTCTATTTGATTATATCTATAGTTTAATATTAATTGAATGAAATTTTATGTCCCAGTCAAGAATATTTCACTTATATCGAGACATCACCAGCTATAGGCGAAGTGACAGAAATTTTTACCTTTGTTTTGTGCTTAAGATAATGTGAAGGGAGGGTTCTTAAGTGTGTCACACTTGGCGTAACATGGGGAATGTGATTTTTAAGGCTTTTAGGACCCTGTGGCTTGGAGGAACAGTCACTACCTATTTTCAAGTCTAGATCAGATCCAACTGGGGTTTAAACCCTGATCTTCCACATATGATGTAAGTATTCTACCAAATGAGCTACCATAATGGTCAAGGTTTAAGAGATAGTATCTGTTAAAAATTTTTAACTTATTTTAATCTTAATTAATTGTACTCAAAATCATTATACACAAAATTCTAATCTGCATTAGTCCTATGTATAAAACTAATATCAGGTACTTTCTCTAAATTATTTCTGATACTAATCTTTTTACCTTTGCATTATTAATGACAGCTGTTTCGAACACTTCCAACACTTTCTCTAAGTCATTAATAGATTGCAAAACTGTAGCTTTACAGATATAGAACCTGGCTGACTGTTTGGCAATGGGTATATTTTCTAGTGAGTCCAACCACTTTAAGGTATCTTCCAGTGGTAAACCCTGCAAATATACCATTACCCTGCATATATTATATCAAATAAATACAAGTATATCATTAAACAAGTCAACTTAATTATCAATACCAGTAAAGCTAATTACCTCTGGAGGGCTGACCAATACTTTCAAAATTTCTAATAAAAAGCATATACAGTATTTAATTTGAGCAATTAATGTCTACAATTAATTAGAAATCCTAAAAGTTACATTCAACCTGTGACAAACTTACATGCATTATATTAATTTTTGAATCATTTAAATAAAATTACTAAGATGTTATGTTTTAAAAGGTTCAGATTTTCATATTTAGAAAAAATTTGACACTGAGCTACAAGACAATGTTGCATACATTTACATGTCTATTGACTTTATTCATGCATGTTTAATGGTATATTGTCTTTAACTGCTTTAATAATGGAACTAGTAGGTCATTTATTCAGGTTTTACTTACTGCTTTAAACAGTGTAGAACACTCCTCTAACATGGTGTCTAAATCTAGTGTTAAAGGATCTGTGTACTCGTTATCTTCCTCTAAAGCTTCTTCAAGTGCTGAAGCTAAATTTACAGCTACACTGTCCTCTCTCTCCATAATCTCTTGCTAATAAAATATGTGGTAAAATTTGTTAATTCAGCTATTTAAAAATTCTCATCTATGAAGTAAAACATTATGGGTTATAACAGATTCTAATTTATACTTGGTTGTTTAAATCTCTCTAAGTTGTCTACTAAACACTAGAAATTTCAACCATACATGCATTTGTTTAATGAAAAACAGACAGTTGAAAGCCATCTCAACTCATCTATTTAAAGTCTGGCATTCTGAAATCAAAAGGCCCATGAGCATGGGATATTTACAAAATTGTTTGCAAAGTGCAATTGACTATATATTAAGTACAGAAACTTTACAAGTTTTCTTAAGTAAAGAACTGCCACAAAACTTAATTAGAAATATCCAGTCACATTTCATTTATTAGTAGCTAATATGCATGAAGTAAATGAAGTGCAATAAATAATTTCCAAATCATGAACCAATTTCAGTATACTTATGCAGCTATGTCCTTGACTTTTAAACATATGACCTTGAACTATAATTCAAAATGATCGCCATGTAAATACCTACAATATTCTAATACACATGCCTACACAAAAAGTTAATAGTTTTCAAGATAATTAGCAATTTAAGCCTCATTTTGCAGCTGTGACCTTGACCTCTGAACATATGACCTTGAACCATATATCAAAATGATCACCATGTCAATACCTACAGTATTCTAATATACATGCCTATACAAAAAGTTAATAGTTTTCAAGATAATTAGCAATTTAAGTCTTCTTATGCAGCTGTGATCTTGACCTTTGAACATTTGACCTTGAACCAAATATTAAAATGATTGCCGTGTCAATACCTACAATATTTTATTATACACACTATACAAAAAGTTAATAGTTTTCAAAATAATTAGCAATTTAATTCTTTTGCAGCTGTGAGCTTGACCTTTCAACATATGACCTTGAATCACATATCAAAATGATCGTCATGTCAATACCTACAATATTCTAATATACATGCTTATAGAAAAAATTAATAGTTTTCAAGATATAGTGACAAATATATAATTTTGAGCAATTCCCCCACTAAGTGCCTTGCCATTTCCTCATTCTGAGCCCCATGGCTACCATTTCTGCAAATCTGAAACTAGATGACCTAGGAATGTTTTAAATGAAATATCTAAGGTGCATCTCTTGTACATTCAGAGAAGAAGATTTTTAAAGTTTTTCACTATTTCCCCCATTATGGGGCCCCAAGGGGACATAACTCCTTCATTTGTGCAAATCTGAAAGGGCTTCACCCAGGCATGATGGTTATCAAGTTTCATTAAATTTGGCCCAGTGGTTTTGGAGGAGAAGATTAAAATGTAAAAAGTTAAAGCACGATGGACAAAGATGGATAGCAATAGCTCATCTGAGCTTTCAGCTCAGGTGAGCTAATTATGAGTAACTTAGAAATTCTTCAAAAGGGGGATCAAATCTAAACTTCAGTTTCGCCTTATTTCACATGCCAAGCAAGGAAATATTAATACTATTACAAAAGTATACACACGAAAAAAATATTGCTGTTTTGAGGCTATTAAAATGAACTAGTAAAATTTGTCCACCAAAATCTTCACCTGCAAGTACTGAGGACAATGGCCTCATTGTTAACCAAAGTCCAAAAGAATGTAATCCAAAGAAATGAAAGTGAATGGAATTTTTTTTTAACTAAAGGCAATGTTTGTCCATTAGACTTCTAATGTCACCCTTGCCATGTTACTACAAAATTTGAAGTCACTATGTGCATTGTTTCAAATAATGTGATTAAGCCAGGGTATCTTGATAAATACTAGTAAATGGTAAATGTTTATTTGTAAACAAAATTTAAATACTTTCAACTGTCATGTAAATCAAAAACCCTGTCTTTAATGAATCTGTGCAGTTCTTTTCTAGCCATGTTCTTATGTACTTTAAGATACTAACCTGTTCTGTTAATTCATCTACCGTTAAGCTACGTTTTGACTGTTTACATTTCTTTGCTGATAAATGAGCATCAAAGCACATCAAATGTCTGAACTTTGATGGAGTTTTCCCTTTTGTTTTCAGCCAGTTATCTAACTTTGCTCTGAAATAATAGAAAAATTCTGCTAACTTATTGGATGAACAATGAAAATCTACATGTACCGGTACGTCATCATGTGACTTTTAGTGAATTATATATAAACTGTAAATATTAGGAAAAACATTTACATGTACAATACCAAAATATAGAAATTGATTAGAAACATGATGGCTTTCATTTCTTACATAAATACAACATTAGCATATTTCAGTATGTGTAAAGGTGTTCTTGAGTAAAGAATCAAGAAATTTTGACAGTTGATACTGCAAGTCTGTACTGATTGCTGTTGCCAAATTTCATGAAAGTTATTATAACTAGTGATAAATAGAGATTTGCATTCAACATGATGATTAAACTGTCCTCCATCTATTTTGCCACCTACAAAAAAGTACTATTATATGTATTCAATCCATGACAACAGCACAGCAATAATTCATCAAATAGATTTTTCCTCTAAAAATTAAAACACAAATGACAAAAACACACTGAACTACCCATTTAAAAATAATATATGTACAGTACATACCTCATAGAAGTTTGGTTCAATCTTTTAACTGGTGTTTTTCGTAATTCAAATGAGGCTAAATGTTTTTCAACATTAGGACTAATAAAACGAACACTTCGAACATGGTCTGGTGTTTTGGTGCTGGAAGTAAACACATTGTCGTCATCTGATGTATGCAGCAAATCTGAATTTTGGGAGTCATGTTCTTTTTCACTTTTATCCATCATACTTTCTGAAAAACTAGCAATGCATGACTTTCTTTTCAATATACCAGGTTTTTTCTTTTTATTTTCCACAACTGCAGTGTTAGCCTCAGAGTATCTTCTTTTATGAAAAGGTCTGCTTTCCACTTTGTTGTCATGGTTTTTCACACTACCTTGATATCTGTTGTGTTGTGTTGTTTGATTGGTCAAATTAGTACTATTCTTTGTCTTGTTTATGCCATGTGTATTCTTCACTATTGGTTTGTCACTATCATGAGAATGTACAAGTTTTTTATTAAAATTTCCTGCTGGTAGACTTGCTCTGTGCGTTTTAGCAGCATGTAAGTTTTTATGATCATTGGTAATACTGCTTGCAGCACTATGTCTGGCAAAAAATGTTGGCTTTGGTGCTGGTTTTGATACAAACTTAGAAACTTTTTTATCATGTGATAAATCTGTTGGTCCACTTTTTTTGCTAACAAAAAAATCAAGAACAAATACAAATTAAATGGAGGATAGCAGGAAAACAGTTTTATCCCTTAACTTATGTACATGTATATCAATTTTTTAAATGTACAAAATGCATTTGTAAAACACTATAACCCAAGGGCTCATTTTGTTTATTTTGACAAGGTTAAAACGGTCTACCACATTGAAGTAGGGTTTCTAAGTCACTTTTAATATCCTTTATATTTGTGTCTGGCTAAACAATGCAATGACAAAAAAAGAGCATTTCTATCTGTCATGTATAACAAAAAGTAACATTGTGTCATGACCAGCCATTTTACATTATCTAGGCAATTACTAATGAAGAAACATTATTTAATGGGTTTTTTTTGCCCATAATGATCAAGATTCCCTTCACTTTTAAGAGTGTGACATTAAAATTTCTGTTCCAGGGATTCAATTGCTGGCTTTATTATATACTGATACACTCAATATTTGCTTGATTTAACAAATGCTGCCATGATCAGTGTACCATTGTTACGTTAATGTGTAAATGCTCTCTATGATCAAAGGATGATACACAAAGATGCAAGTCACCTTTAGTTGTTGGTTACATTACATCAAGGATATCATGTTATTTACTTTAAGGAGCCTTAATATAGGACATGAAATTATCCCTCTATCTAATGGAACTCAAACAGTAAAATTATCCCTCTATCTAACGGAACTCACACATGAAATTATCCCTCTATCTAACGGAACTAAAACAGTAAAATTATCCCTCTATCTAATGGAACTCAAACAGTAAAATTATCCCTCTATCTAATGGAACTCAAACAGTAAAATTATCCCTCTATCTAATGGAACTCAAACATGAAATTATCCCTCTATCTAATGGAACTCAATCATAAAATTATCCCTCTATCTAATGGAACTCAAACATGAAATTATCCCTCTATCTAATGGAACTCAAACAGTAAAATTATCCCTCTATCTAATGGAACTCAAACAGTAAAATTATCCCTCTATCTAATGGAACTCAAACATGAAATTATCCCTCTATCTAACGGAACTAAAACAGTAAAATTATCCCTCTATCTAATGGAACTCAAACAGTAAAATTATCCCTCTATCTAATGGAACTCAAACATGAAATTATCCCTCTATCTAATGGAACTCAAACATGAAATTATCCCATTATCTAATGGAACTCAAACATGAAATTATCCCTCTATCTAATGGAACTCAAACAGTAAAATATTCATCTTGTAAGCACAGGTATAATATATACAAGGCTGATTTGACTAATAATTAAAAATGTACCTGTCATTCTTGGCAGCATTGTTTTCTTTCATTTTCTTTTGTTCTTTCCATCTTTGAAGTTTAATTCTGTTAAGTAAAAGGATAGAACATTAAATTACAAGCTAGTTTAGTGTTGTGTCATTCATTATTTGCCAAACATTGTTTGCAGCATGTTTGATAAATGAGATATTAAAGCAAAATAGTTTACAAAATATGTTTACAGTATATACATCATTCTCTTAACTACTTTTTTTTTATTTTTAATTTGGTAGCTCTGTAGAAACAAAAGTTGACACTTCATTTTCTGATTGGGTCAAACAAATGTAAAAATGATTACTACAGACACACTTCAAATAAAATAAGAGTTGAGTTGAGTAATGGTGTTTAACGTCCCAGTCAAGAATATAACACTTACATGTATATCTAGAAGTTACCAGCTATAGACGAATGTACAGAAATTTTGCCTGTGCGTTTCACTGATGGCATTCTACAGCAGGGTTCTTTATTGTGCCACGCCGTAACACAGGACCTCGTTTATTTTAAGTTCCCATCCGAAAGAACCGTGACTTTCATTTCGTAAAGCTGACTGCTTGGCGAAAGAACAGTCAATACTCACTTTCAAGTCTTGGGTCAGACCTGACCTGGGTTTGAACCCACGACCTCCCACTTACAGAGCGAGCACTCTACCAACTGAGCTACCGCAGTGGTCCCAAATAAAATAAAAGAAATTCAAGAGTTTTTTGTACCAGACTTTAAATCCTTTTTTGTGGTAGAAGTGATATTATAAAGAAATTCCCAATTACCAGTAAATGACATAATTACAATGCTTCATTATAAATATGCACAACTTTGTATAAGTGAAATAACTTGACTGGGAAATTGAAAACCAATTCACTCAAGAAGTCAGTTGCTTTCAAATATGTTTTCAATATTTTACTCACGACATAGGTGTACTACTTTTCTGAACCTCAGTCGGTTTCTTAACATGGGCTTTGTGAGTAGTGGCGTGTGGCTTGATTTTGTCTTTATCAGTGTGGGCATGTAGTTTTGGCTTTTTATTTTCAATGGAAAGTGAAAATTCTGATTTCTTTTTTTCATTTCTGCAAAATTAAAAGACAAATGTTATTCATGTGATATGTCACAAAAGATAAATACATTTAATTTATTGTGCTATTTCAGTATTATCAATTTTTAAAAAGTTCTGTAAAGCAAAGATTCATGTATTGTTGGTCGTAAAGAATTTAGAAAAAAAAAAAACAAAAAAAAAAAAAACAATTGGAATAATTATTATAATTCTTTATTCATAACTTTTCACAATATTTATGACTGCTATGTTTTGCACATTTCGGATAAGATCTAAGTACATGTATATAGGAAAAATCATGTCCATCTGTATATCCATGTAAAGTCATATCTGCTTCATAAAATTTACAACTCTGAATTTTGATCAATTTTGGAACAAATTTATACCAACATGAGATGTAATGTTGCATACAACATTAATGTGAAGGCCAAAGATCAATCAATTGGATATGTCGGGAAGGGGTATTTGGCCCTTAATTTTTTTTCAGTTTTCCCTAAAATTTTTGAAGAGCCAATAAGTCAACTATGAAATTTGGGAAAATAGGTGCTGTAAGGATTTAGAAATGGGTTCATTTACCATACCCTGTAAACAGAGAAAATCTATGTGACATAATGCCTGTAAATGTGAAATAAGCGTTAAGTTTTATAATTAAATGTGTGTTAAATCAAAGTGAAACATGAACTTAAAGAAGAAATTTCTATTTGCTAGTTCAAGTTAGGAAGTTAAGATCTTTACCCAGCCAAAACATTTCCGTTACTTTCTTTCAATGTCTTTTGCTTCTGTTCTCTGTATTTCTCGAGTTTATGCATATATTCATCTGAAATATGTCAAAAGATTTGAATTTAATTTTAAACTGATATAAACTGTGTATTAACAATGTACATATGGATTTGCTTATGTCACTTGGTTTACATATGGCATGAAACTTAACCAATAAAATAAATTACATAAATGGCACAATTAATAGAAATCACAGTGATTATGTAAAGTAAACATCTTTTTTATGCTTTGGTTATACATACTCAGAAGGTAATTACTACAGCAGTATTTCCAAGCATTACTTTTGATAGCTCTTGAAACTAATAATGCATTCCCAGTTGTGACAGATAGTTTCAAAAATATAATGTAAGTAACTCAGAAACTAAAAGCTAATAATGAAATTAATGAAAACTTTGCCAAAATCAATAAGTTGGAGCCAGAAATCATAATAAATAGCAAATGGCTAAATTTGCGAATGGCAGAGCAACCCCTGGCAACATGTTTTACTGATTTTACTTCTATAGAGGATGAATTTACACAACAACAATACTGCAAATAGTGCTTTCACTCCTTTGTTGTTGATATCATTGACTTGTGAGTTGAGCTTGCAAAACAAAATGATTTTAATTTGCATATAGCAGTCAAGGTAGATTAGTTGGTAGATCATTTTTTGTGTGGGTTGTCCCATGTTCCAGATTCAACCTAATTTGTGAGTTTGTCCCTGCACTTTTCTCCTTTCTGTGGTCCTCAAAAGTGGTGCATCGAGGAGTACATCATATATTGAGATAGTTAAAGCTGTTTAGGCGAAATATCTCACTGTTAAATCTAAAGGTAAGCAAGTTCTGATATAGAAAAATAAAAATAATTGGGAACAGATTTTCATAACTAGCTATTTAACTGGTAGTGATCAGCTGATGATATGTACATCAACTCAACACTGTAGTAGGGTTGAGCTAGTTGTGGTTTATGTTGTATATAGTACTAAGTAGGTATAAGAGTGCTTTACTGCCAGACTGTCTGGTCCGGATCTTTTAGCCTCATAGTAGAGCGCTCTCTTATCACCCAGAAAGGCCGGATTCGATCCTCAGTCAGGGCACATGGTGAGGTTGTGTTTTTCCCCAGGTATTTCCTCTCTCCTGTTACAGCAGCTTGACCAAATTAATTAATTATAGGGCCTATCCTATCAACTATAAAAACGGTAGCGAGTTTTTCCCCAGCAGTCTATTTCAACCCCACGTTAGTGGCATTTCTGACTTAAGTCCAAGCTAGACAACAGTTTTACAGAAAATGTAAACAGCATAAATATGCTTTGAAAATTTACTTTAGCAACCCTACTGACTGTTTAGACTTTACAATTTCAATTATTTTCCGCAAAATTTAACATTCAATTAATAAGAGTTTGAAAGAATGCCACCTCTCCTCATTTTCTTTGTTGCTTGTGGATTTCTATCCGTGCCTTTTTCCATAATTTTCAAAACTGTTTTGCGTGCAAAACGCAGTTCAAAATTATTTGTTTTGATTTTGGCGCATTTGTATCACGGGTTTTTATTGGACAGTTGTTAAAGGGAGATTACTACAGATTTACTGATATACTTCCGGTTGTATAGTGTCCGGTAATATTTTTGTTTATGAACATCTTCAATTCGGCATAAAACATGCAGGTAAAATAACATTTCAAATTTTTTATAATTATGCATGTATTTATAGACGATACACATTTATTTATTTGATAATCAGACTAGGTGTCATTCTATATTTTTTAATCTTTTGTTGCAATATCGTCTGCTAGTTTTGTATACGCCCCTTTTCAGTTCTTCAACAGAATATGAAATTTAAACTTAAATCTATTAGAATCATTTTTTTTGGCAGCAATAAACATTATGGAATGTTTTCATGAAAAGGAAATAACTGTCTAATATTTGAACAGTTCCATTTTCTTATTAAATGTATGTATTTTTTTAAATTTTTTTTGGAAAAATAAAACAGTTAAATTATTTATTAAATCATTTAAAATCAGACAAATATTTCATGATAAGAGCTCAGTTAGAATATCCTATACTTTTCAAATTTTTAATATGAAAATAGGCATTAGCACACTACTACTATTCCACCTCCGAATATTAAAAAATAAACAGAAATATGCATCCTTGGTATAAGAAACAGGGGCATCTCAAAAGTACCAAAAAAAAAAAAAAAAAAAAAAAAAAAAAAAAAAAAAAAAAAAAAAAAAAAACATTTAAAATTCCTGGCTGGCATGTGATGAATAAAATAGAAATAAGATATCCAATGGCACGATTCAAGTATTGTTGTAGGGCCCTTATCATCCATTTATGTAATGACATGATAAATAGCCATTGCTAGATGTATATTGACCACAACAGCAACAATTATAACTGTTTTCAATGTCGCTGGTGACAACATCAAGATGGCACTAATGAATGATGATCTTTTTACATTTAGATCATCCTCACTGCTTTGTCTAAATTTAAAAATTGAAAACGTAACTTGTGGAAAGAAACAAATTTAATTATCCATATGCAAGTAATTATTGGAAGATTCTATCTGCTTTGCATTAGTGCATCCACATGGTGGAGTTTAGATTGCTGATATATACATGTATTAACACATGCACTGTATAATGTCTTTTGTATAAATAATGTATAATATCCCAAAGTTCTCAACAGGTTAAATTGTTACCAAGCCAGCACATGCAGTTAAAAAAGCTACAAGAGATCTTGGGTTGAGACATTTATCAGTTTATCACTCAACTTCCCCAGTTTTGATAGGAGAAATCTAGCACTATGGACTGGAGATCAGTATACTAACTGAGCTTTAGAAATGTGCAGAAGAGAGTAAAAGGCACTTTGCAATAATTCTTTTTTTTTGTCATGTACCAATTTACCATCAACAAAATTAAATAAATAAATAATCTAAAAAATAAAAAAGATAAATACATAAATAAAAGAATAATGATAAAAATAAAAAATTTGTATTTTTTCTATTGAATTATTTATCTTTGGCATTTTCTACGGTGCCACAGAGGTGACATGAAATATATTTTTCATATTACGTGCGCACATATTACTCTTTACGTGCGCACGTATTAACCTATTACGTGCGCACGTATTACCTATTACGTGAGCACGTATTACCTTTTACGTGAGCACATATTACCTATTAGTAATACGTGCGCATGTAAAAGTTAATACGTGGGCACGTATTGGTTACTACGTGCGCACGTAATAGGTAATACGTGGGCACGTATTGGTTACTATGTGCAAACGTAATAGGTAATACGTGCGCATGTATTACCGATTACGTGCACACGTATTACCTATTACGTGAGCACGTATTACCTTTTTCGTGCCCACATATTACCTATTAGTAATATGTGCGCATGAAAAGTTAATACGTGGGCACGTATTGGTTACTACGTGCGCATGTAATAGGTAATACGTGCGCACGTATTGGTTACTACATGCGCAAGTAATAGGTAATACGTGTGCACGTAATAGGAAAAATATATATCATGTCGCCTCTGTGCCACCATTATTTTCCAAGGTAAACAGAATTATAAAATTATTGATATTTATTGTATGACAGAGAATTTAAAAATCAATCAAAAATGCTTTTCGCTGATTTTTTGTTGATTTATACAAGATAAGATAGATCTATTGCACTTTCTGTACCTCATCGTAATAGGTGAAGAAATTTGACTCTTGAAAAGAAGATAGACATTTTCATTTAATTTGATGTATTTTTACTGGTAAAACTGAGCAAGACTTATTATTTTTTAAATTTTATTACATTTAGGAAGATGGCAGTGAGCCCACTAGTCCCTTTGAAGAGAGTAGCTCAGCTAACTCAAGTCCATATAAATCTGGACCATTCACACCTCTTTACTCTATAACTGTGACAGATGCAGTGAAAAATGGTGAAGCATTACAGTTTACTATCCAGGTTGTAGAGGTATGTAACTTGCAAAAAGACAGTGATTTCTATAGAATACTGGTAATGTTTTAAAGTCATTTTTTGAATCATCCTTAGTTGATACTTTGTACACTGTCAATCAGCCTAAAAAGTACTTCTTCTTTTGAAAATTTGGGGCAATGAGTTTTCAATGTAACCCGTAACTGTTGATATGCAGTATCATTTAGGAAGAGGTTTTTGACAGTAGAATCATCAATGAAAATCCTATTATTATTATTATTATTATTATTATTATTATTATTATTTTGAATATATACTTTGCTTTGATCAATCAATGTGGTGTGTCAAATATTTGTTTGGGGAGCAATAATCTTTTAGATAATATATTATTAAGATTGTACTTTCATGGTCCCAATAAAAGTTTTAGCAAGCATTTATGATGACAATTGTGTCGTAATATATATTGCTTTTATGTATGCCAAGGAAATTCCTGAAAGCTCTTCTTCTGATCTTTGCAAGCAGTATTGCTTAGATCACAGAAGCTCATGTATGTAGAATAAAACATAAGATCTGTGATCATGCGATATACTACTTATTTATTATTCAACTTTTTGTATAACAGTTAACAAGATGGTTGAAGAAGTGAATTTTTAACATAATGTTTGAAAATTTGTGAGTTTAATATGTAGCAAAATCAAAATTATCTTAATCTTTTCATCCTTTTTATGTATTTTTGATGCAATAATACACATGTATATGTACTTGTAAAAAATAAAAGATAATTATTAATATGTACGCTAATGAATTTACATGTATGTTATTTGTAGGCTGCTAATGATGACAAAGTGAAGGTGTGTTTACGACAGTATGATGATATAGAATGGTTGTATCATTGTTTGATCACACAGAATGACATTAGTGGACTTATAGTGAGTACACATATAGTGGTTTATAAGGGTACATCAGTGTGTTATAGTGAGTATTACAACTTATCATTTAAAGGAGTTAAAAAGTGTTCCATGTGCTATTTTAAGTATATTCATAGTGTTTAATTGATCTATGGATGTAACATAATTTATGTTGTAGTGAGTACACCTGTACTGTTTAGTGGGGTTCATCAGTGGATCATCTGTTTAATGCCCACATCAGCAATTTTTCAGCTATTGGCAATAAGAGCAAGGTTATAAATCACTATGGATTAATAAGAACAAGTTCATATATGCCTGTGGTGTGTGACTGTATTATGGCCTGTCATGTACTAGTGCACACTCAGGACCACTTTTTGGTAAGGTGCTAGCTCATCAAGACAGTATACCACTCCCCCAGTCCATTATCCTGGGACTGAGTGAACCAGTCAACACTCTATTTTCCTAATGCCTAGCTCTATCCGAGGAAGCTATAATCCCAATTTTTAAGTCTTATGTATGACCCAGCCAGGATTCAAATCCATGACCTACTGCTCTTGAGGTGGATGTTCTACCACTGAGTCACTTAGGCTGTATCATTTGGTCTAGTGAGTACCTATACCTATAGTGTTTAGTGTGATTCAGATTCAGTGTTTCGTGTGATATAGTGAGTATGTTAATAGTGTTTGATGGATCTGATAGGGTTGTTGTAGGTGTACCTATTGTCTTTAGTTGGGTTCATCAGTGTATCATATGTTGTAGTGAGTATACCAGCAATGTGTTTTGTGAAATTCATAGTGTAGAATTTGATGTTTGTTACATTTTTAAAAGCAAAACATTTGAAATAGAATATGGAAAATGCTTATGTTACATATTCCTGGAAAAACTTCATATTTTTAAGAACATTTTAAATTTGGTAACTGGGTTTGTGTCATTCTGCAAAAATGTTTTATTTTTTGGTATGGTCCACCTGGTTTTCTTGTGTATCAAATTTATACCTACCATTATGTGTTAGGTGACTGACTAGAGTGAGTAGAGTGAAATATTTAGTGTTTCTTTTTACACCCAAATCAAGATTCACTGACAGATTTTGAGATGCTATTGAAAATTTTATGAAAGTGAGAAACCTTTGATTATGATGTTTAGTTTAATGCCATGCAGCAAATTTTTTTTTAAAATATTTTATAAGCTTCCCATTAAGAAATTACTTTTGTAACTACAATAAATAGATTTCCTAATGTCATTGAAGACCAATTTACAGACCAAGATAATTTTACATTATTGTTATCAAGTCATTTGTTTATGTACCAAGATGGACATTTTAGATATTTAGCCATTCATGAACAACATACATGTATATCTATCTGAATATCTTCAATTGAATTAAGTAAGTTACTTGTAGAATGGCATGGACTCAGAAATCAATATTTGGATTCTTTTCTTTTCAAGGTACCACCATTACCACCCAGACCAGAAGTAGATGCTAAAGCTGCAGAATCAAAGTCAAAGAAACAACTAGGAAGTGACACAAAAGTTATTGTTCCTGATGAATTTAATAAGGATTGTCGTAATATTGAAAAGTAAGTCTTTTAATGAAAAGTACATGTATATCATGATGAAACTAATATAATCTTTTTGGTCATTATATCATATTTGACAGGTTGTCAGGTTTAAGCAAGTTGGGAAAATCAGAAATTTTTCAAAGGTATTGGAAATATATTTACAGTGTTTTAATTTGATTATTACTATATGTGCTTAGAAAAATTCAAGCAAATTAGAAGTGTAAAAAATAGCCAAAATAAATAATAATAATTTGGACAGCAATTAATGTAAATTCAGTAAAAAGTAAAAATCTGCTTATAATGGGTGTATAATATAATATCTATTTTAAAATTTATCGTATTTTTTTTCTTATTCATTTTAGGTATTTGAGATTAGTTGTGAATCATGAAATCCTTGGAAAAGATAAAACTCTTCATCAGTTCCTATGTGAATCTGAGGTGGGTTAAATACTGTATATTCCCTTAGAATCTCTCTTTCTTCACAGTATTTTTTTAAACATTATTTTCCATCTGTATTATTACCTTTTTTTTTTTAAATTCCCATTTGAATTTTGATGTTCTTTACCTGGAAAGCATCAAAACTAATTTTCAAACAAAAGTCAACATCATAAAGAATACAGCCCTTATATAGTGTGTGTATAAAAAAAATCTCCTGGAAAAATGACTGCATTGATATGTGTCATAAAAATAGTGAGCAGTGAATTGCATGATATTATAGCTTTCTTATTTGACATTTCAGTAATAATTAATATCACATATTTCAATCTAAAAAAAAAATATAAATTCACATGGAAAATTCTTAAATGGGCAGACTTAAAAAATCTCCTTGTAATGGATTTTGAAATACACAGGATTATCCATAGAATTATCCACATAAAATATTTCATGTTTTTTATCACAGGCACCTGTTGGTACAAAAGTAAAAAGAGGATTTATGAGTAGACTATCTAGTAAAGTTGAAGAAGCAAGAAAGGGACAACATAAAGTAAGTATAAAAAATAAATCCATCCTGAAATAAATTTTAAAATTTGTTTTTAACCAATAAACACCAATATTCAAATAAACTCTCTACAGAGGACATGAAAATGTTACGCTGTTTTCTTCATTATATAAATTATTACTTGTGATATTTTAATTTGTGAATTATAACACTTTCTGTTACTGTGAAGACAGTTAAGATTGGTTTAGCTTTTGTTCTTGTATATGTTTAGTAGTGTTAGGGATTTGGTACTTCTACACCCTAAGTGTGCCACATGTAGCTACATCGATGTCTGAGATCTTCAAACAGCTAAAGTTTAATTAAAAAAGTACTTGCATGGAAAATAAACAAAGATGTACATACATCTGTATATTTCAGTTATTTCAAATGTTTACTGTGTTATCTGTGATATGTTCTCCTGTTCTCTTGTAGGATATAGATGAGTATTTTCATAAGCAAAGAGAATGGGCCACTGAGTATACTAGATTGATGAAAGAAACATCAGATGTAAGTATTGATAAAAATACATTATGTGTATTGAATTCACAATGCTGTTTATATGTAGTGGACCACTGGTGAGCACTTGAGTTATAAAGGAAACATTAGATGTAATAAAAAAAAACCAAGCTGTATGATATTTTATATACATACATGTACATGCATATACACCAGGCATCTTAGTATACCGTATTAATGAAGAAGTGAAATAATGTGTTTTATATCTCAGTTAAGATTCTTTCAGTCAAATCACAATTGATAGTCCTTAAATAGTTTAGGATACAGCAGTGTGTAGAGAAAACTATTGACCATAACCATTAACAAACTTCATTGCACCAAGTAGTGTAAGAGGTGCTGTAATCCTGAAGTCTGTGCTTAAGGCCATTTTGGCACCAAGGTCACTATAAATGAAAGAAATATATGTACATATTGTATATAAGGATAAAAGTGTTAATTTAAAGGATATTGAAATTTTAAGCTTTATTATGAAGACATTGGGGATATATAAAGGAGAAATTAATGTTTAGATTTTGATACCAATAAACCAGAAAAAAAAATTAACAAAGTATTCAAAAACGATATAGAAATAGTTGAAAAAAGATGGAATCTTTTTTTTCTTAAAATTCGATAATTATAAAAATGTGTCTTCTTTAGTTTAATATATTTCAATTTTTAATAATTTAATGATATAGATTTTTATTTTGCTATGATAACTGGTAAAACATTTTCAATTTATATTTTCAGAATTTTCATAAACTTGTTTACTGCAGAAATGAGTAAGTTCAAGTTCAACAAATTTTTATTATGAGTAATTTCTTTCTTTTTTCCTTTTTTTAGTTGTAATATACTGTAGAATCATTAATATTCGTTGGGTTAAAATTTCGTGGTTTTGCATTTTTAAAAAATTCTATTGGAAGAAATTTTCGTGGAATTCAGTTTTGTAAAAATAAATCCCATGAGGGCAATGGAAATTAAAAAATTTCAATGACATTTAATTTTGTGGTTTTCAGTAACCCATGAAAATAAAAATTTAATCCCCCACGAATATTTTTGATTTTACAGTACTTGTAAATATGATAACACGTTTCCAGAAAACATTTTTGAATTTTAAGGAACTTATGTTTTAACAAAATACATTTTTAGAAATCTTGATTATAGATTGGTCTTTTGATTGAGACCATCAAAGTTAACATGCACTACTTATTTATTGTTTAACCAGCAAGAATTACAGGTAGCCTCACTTTGGGTGTTGAGTGTTTATGACATTGTTGGGTGTTGACATCCAATGAATTCAGGATGATAACTTCTGTTATACTATTAAATTTTAAGAGTTAATTGGTCCATGTTTTAACTATCCAAGTACCTTGGTTAAATTTGAATTATGGCAAAACTTTGGTCATATGGTATAATCATCTTACAGTGTAAATGGTTTACAGTTTCCAGATAAAAATTGTGATAATATTGATGTGATTTTTAATTTGTTCAGTATCCAAGTGTACTTCAGTCAAGTTTGATGCAATGTAAAATTTGTTCATATTTATATTTAATGAAGATACAAAATCTGTTTGGTCATTTGTATTCATTTGATAACTAGAATCTGATTGGACAATGGTTACCTTTTCATAACCAGTATCTGATTGACAATTTATGTCCATTTCATAACTAGTATCTGATCGGCCAAGTGTGTACAATTCATAACAAGTGTCTGATTGGCCAGTCATGTAAATAGTATTCACCACAGAGATGGGTAACACATTCAAGTCAGATAATGCTTTAGTTGATTATTTGTATTCTTGCAAAATAGTCTCAATTTTTTTATGTTCTTGTAATATACATTTTGTTTTTCAGGAATGTCTACTGCCTACAGTCATTTTGGTTCAGCATTAAGTGCTACAGAGGTTTATAGAGATGATGCAACTATTAAAATCAACAAGTATGTGTACTAAATGTTGAATAGTATATCAGAAAAATATGTGATCAAAACATGTTATTGGTCATTATTTATTATTTCTCAATGAAACATCTGCACTTCAATTCCTTCTACAACGAAAAAAAATAATGATAATAATAAATAAATAAAATAAAATAATAAATTATAAAAAGAAAGTTATAATTGGGTTATGAAAGTGTTGATGATGTTGTCATTGAAAATGCTTTTTCAAAAACAAGGTGATTCCCATTTTAAAGCTGATCAATTTTAAGATGTATTATAAATTCCTTATGATAATTATTTATCTGTCATTTGTGGGAAAGTTGTGCATCTGTGACCTTTTTAGCTGACTATTTAACACTGTCCTTACATAATCAGATTATTCTTGTATAATCTGGTAATAAACTTATTCTGAAAGGTTTTAAAAAAATCTACATTTTTTATTGTTATTTTTGAATTGTACATTTGGTCTATATCTTTATGACTCTAAAAATTTAATATTTTTAAAATGAATTGAATAAACAAAGTACTTTAAAATTCTTCAATATACATCTATCTATAAACATTAATACAGTAAAACCTTATTGTAATGCCTCTTAATATTTGTGCTACCTCACTTATTAACATAGAATGTGTATGTGGATGTCTATAGTCTCCTAATGTCAAAATCTCAATGTCTTTGCTTAAATTGAAATATTTTAATCAAATACAAAACTATTTCGTTCATTGAATAACAGAACATTTTTGACAGTCTTACAGATGTCAAGTTTGTTTATCATCTATGTTATTTACATGCATTCTTTGAATACTCCAATCTGCATTAAAATTCAAATGCAACAGCAATTGTAAACTTTGTGTCCAATATTTAGCTGTGACTCCATCCATATATTACCATGTGACAGTAGGAGCTCCGCCTTATTACTTATAACCATGTAATATACCATGTTAAATACAATGGTATATAACACACTCCCATTGATTTTAACATAAAAAATATGTCAAAATAGTATGGATGCAATCATTATTAAAGAAATTTACATGAATAGTAATAATACATGACTACATCTTTATAAGGATTATATTTTTTGCTAAAATATTAACTTTTAATAACACTTATATATTGCTTTGTTTATTTTAGATTATTTGGTTACTTGGCTGAATCTTTAGAGAATGCAAAGGTAGGATGTAAAAGTTTAATTCAAATGTACCTAAAAATATCAGTGTCATTGATATATGTTAATTCCTGTTGTAAATTACAAAATTTGATATCAAAGGAACGTAAAAATTGCTTGTGTCTGTTTGTTCTTTATTGCTTCGGCAAGTTTGTCCAAGCTTACTTTTTTAGTTTTACTTTTAAAAATATACACATGTGCATGTATGTATACTTTATAAAGGTGTATTTTGAGACCATTAAGGAATGTGTAAAATAATAAGTTCCGTTTGGTGGACCAATAATGTTTTTTTTCTGGCATGATATCAACTGATGTAATTTAATATCCATTAAAAATAAAAGTTTAGTACAATTTTTTATGAGTATCACATTGTATGCTGGTAAAAAATGTAATGTTTTTATGTACAACGTATGATTTATAATTTGTATATCTGTACATATAGTACATTATTCTGATAGCTATACACTTTAACCGTATGCAAACATTATTATTCCATGTTCTTTAGACTTAAAACAGAGGAACATTGAACTATAGGAATTATATGTATCTAGGATAAGTTTGGATACAGTGTCTTTATACTTATTAACAATATTGTGAAGATGGTCGTAAAACTTTTTAAGGGCTTTAATTAGCCTAGGCTTGCAGTATCCCCATGTTAACAGTTTATTTGTAAGCAGCTTGCTTCATTGTAGGAAGTTCCTAAGGTCTATTATACAGTATTAACTGTGAAACAAATACAGTGTATGCAGGAGTACAGCAATATTGCAGCAAAGAAACGGAAAGTTGACAATAAAAGGATTGAGGTCATTTATTTATATTATTTTATTATTTTCAGCATGGTATGGAGGTGTTATCTACTAACGATGATAAAATACTTGGTTTTCAACTTTCTTTGTACTCAAGATATATGGAAGCTGTGAAGGTAAGATAATAAAGTGCATGTACACAGTAATTGTTAATCATCAACACCAAGTACACTGGACTTCCAGTTTAACTTTGGGATTCTAAATTTTAATGTTAGTAGTTTACACCAAGTTATGAAAACAGCTATTATGGTTTTAAAGAAAAAGATCAATGCAACGTTTACAATTCCAATACAAGTAATATTTAAAACATTGTCAAAAAAGTGGACTAAAACAAATATGTATTTAGTTTTGGTAATGTCTTACATTATATTCCGTTCCATTGGCAATTTAATCAGTTGCTAGCTTCAGTGTTTGCATGTTGATCATTTTTGGGTTCATTTATAGCTTTGGTTATATGGAAAGGCACAATACATGTTTTTCAGCTATAATGAAGCTTTCTTTCTTTATAGCAGTATCTGATGCTTGGATGTGCTAATAAAGAAATAAAAAATTTATAATACATGTTTAAATAATAAAATTATTTTTAATAGGAAATGTTGTTCAGAAGAACTTGTTTATTGGTGGAGTATGAAGATTCAAATAGAAATTTAGATAAAGCTAAACCTAACAAACAGCAAGCTGTAAGTACTAGATTAACCCAATCACAAACAGCAAGCTGTAAGTACTAGATTAACACAATCACAAACATCAAGCTGTAAGTACTAGATTAACACAATCACAAACATCAAGCTGTAAGTACTAGATTAACCCAATCACAAACAGCAAGCTGTAAGTACTAGATTAACACAATCACAAACATCAAGCTGTAAGTACTAGATTAACCCAATCACGAACATCAAGCTGTAAGTACTAGATTAACCCAATCACAAACAGCAAGCTGTAAGTACTAGATTAACACAATCACAAACAGCAAGCTGTAAGTACTAGATATAATACTGTAGTTAACCCAAGATGAATACAATTACAAACATTAAGCTGTTAGTACTAGATGTGACACTTTAGGCAAACCCAGAGGAACACAATCACAAACTTCAAGCTCTAACACTGTGGTCAAACCAAATTAAACAATTACAAACTTTAAGCTGTAAGTACTGGATTTATCACTAGTCAAACCTAGATGAACACAATCACAAACATCAAGCTGTAAGTAAAAGTAAGTACTGGATATAATTGTACATATTTTTGATCAAGCTCAAGATTAACACAGTCATGAATTGAACTCATTATTTTACATACAGGTATGTTAAATAATTGCAACCATAATAGAATTTTGATAACTCTCTATCAGTTTTACATGATCATCTAACAGAAGATAATTTGGCGGTCATATTAAATCATTCCTTAATTAAACTTTATAAATTTTAAAATAAAGTACAGTACTACAGCTAAACATTATTTACAAAATAAGAACACATACATGTATTTCATAGGTATACTTATTGTGATCTTCCTAATGTATTTCTTAATTTCTTAAAGAATGATTGTATAACAAGGTGTAGAAATTCTAAATCATGTTTTATAAATTTGGAATTATTTATACTGTATTTAGGCTGAAGAAGCCAAAAAGAAGGCAGAAAAAGCATATGAAGATTGTACTGAAAATGCTAGAAGAGAGGTATGTATATCTACTTACACATGGTGGTATTCATTTTCAAAATTAATTGACAAAACACAACACCTATGCCAGAGATACTGTAAAAGATAAAAATTTTTGTTGATAACCACAAAAAATTGAAGCTTTCGTGAAATGTTTATTTAAGAGATCTACAAATCTCCAAAATTTGAAACTTTTACGTTTTTTCTAATATTATAACCCTGTATAAATGGTACTCCATCCATGGTTCGCCTCAGTGAAGTCTTTTATTGAGGTTGGGTCTAAACTGATAAGGAAATCAGAGTACAGACACTTTCTATCAAGGTTAGAATAATGAGACAATATTACAAATTATTAGAAAACTAAAAACTTGCATAATGACATTACTTCAGCAGTCTTGAGAACTAATTAGCAAAATTAAGATTTTGTGGGTAAAAACATTTAAAATATCTGCCAGTATGAAACCTAAATAAGGTATCCTCTCTATATATAGTCAGCAACATTTACATGTATCATATAACATAAATTTTATTCTTGTAGCTGAAGTCATTTCTACAACAGAGGTTATTGTCATTTGAGGATGGACTATCAAAGTTTGCTGAATCACAAATAAAAACTGCCAGGGACACTTATACTTTGTTAGTGAGGACATTAACATCAGTAAAACAACTAGAATTCTGATTGTGTATATTAAATTATAATTACAGTTATAATACCAATATATATACTGGTATATATATATATATATATATATATATATATATATATATATATATATAGACAAAATAAACCAAAAATAAAATAGACTACTGTAAAATCACAAATATTCGTGTGGGATTAAATTTCGTTATTTTCTTGGGATACTGAAAACCACAAAATTAAATGTCATTGAAAATTTTTTATTTCCATTGCCCTCAATGGGATTTTTTTTCACAAAACTGAATTCCATGAAAATTTCTACCAATAGAATTTTTTAAAAATGCAAAACCACGAAATTTTAACCCAACGAATATTAATGATTCTACAGTATTTGTATTCTGCATACATGATATGTCCATAGAATTATTGTAAAATGCTGTAAGGTGTATCATAATATTTGTCCCAACCAAACTCAAAATGGAGAGAAAACTAAAAAAAAATTAAAAATATAAATAAGAATTATCAAAACCCTGGACCTGGTTGAGCTTGTGAATAGTTTAATTTATGACAAGAAAATATTTAAAACAAAAACTAAAATCAACTTATCATTACCAAATGGAAAGCTTTATAACAGTTTGCTTTTTTTAAAAATAAAATTCTATTCACTTTTAACATTTTCAAAGTTGTTTTCACAATGTATTTGAAATGCAAAATTCACATTTTGACTTATTAGTTGATTTATTAAATATTCAACAACTGGCCCCAGTTTCACAATCATTCACTTAATTGAGTGTACACTCAACACAAATAAGGTAATGTTTCAATGTCAGTTTTTAAGACATTACATGGTCATAATTAAATATCTAATATTATATTTAAATTGTTTAGTATAGGTTTGTTGAACAAAACAAAACATTGTCTCATAAAACTTAGATTTTTTAATATAGTGATGAGAGAAAAATGGGAATATTTGAATAACAGGAATATTTGAGTTGAATGTACACTGAATTGGGTGAATGATTAGAAAAATGGGGCTTGGTCCCTTGGCATAAGTCTCCAATTTCACTATATTATTATTAAAATACATTTACATCAAATCCATTCAGTAAATAATTGTTTAATAAAACACCTTTTACTGTATTTATAATGTCATAAATGAATTCAAAGGTTTTAATCAAAATATTTTTTGAAAATTGGGATGAGGACCATTTTTTTCTCTAGGATTTTTTAAGGAAATATATCATTGACTTCCAGTTTGTCACATATTACAGCTTGATTACATTTACAAATCTGATTTGCAAAACATAAATTTAAAAATCCCAGAATGGACTGGCAGGGATGAAAATCTTAGCATTGGTTTGTTGTATTTTATTAAGATAGAATTTTATGTTTTAGTCCAATTGAAAGTATTGTTTATCAACATCAATGCAATGTAAATAAACTGATGTATGTTTTTATGTAATTAATGTTTTGGAGAGTTAGTAGTCAGTTGTTATCTTTGTGAATTTTGGAAGTATTATTTTCAAAAATCCAAAACAGTAAATGCTTTGCAGACTGATTATTTCCAGATATTATTTAAGGAATCCATAATTTAGGTAACCTGTATACAGGCAAATTTTCTAAATGTAAAATTAATATGAAATTCATCTGAAATTTACATGAATTTTACATGCATCGTGCTTACACATGAACAAAATTTGGCCGTGTATAAGGTACTGAAATGCTTATGTCACACTGTCAGTGAAAGTGTAAAAATGATTTATATACTGTTTACAGGCAAATTTTCTTCATGTGAAATTCACATGAAATTCACATGTATAAGGTATAGAAGTGTATACGTCACACTGTCAGTGAAAGTGTAAAAATGATTTATATACTATTTACAGGCAAATTTTCTTCATGTGAAATTTACATGAAATTCACATGTATAAGGTATAGAAGTGTATACGTCACACTGTTAGTGAAAGTGTAAAAATGATTTATATACTGTTTACAGGCAAATTTTCTTCATGTGAAATTCACATGAAATTCATGTGTATAAGGTATAGAAGTGTAAGTGTAGTTTTCTTCATCATTATTTGAGTATAAAATTGTTAGATTGACACGATTTTCAGGCAAGCTATGCTGTTCTTCTGATGTCTTATTTTTTTTAAAAGTTATAGAAAGACAAATAATTTTATAAAAATTCTTTGATGTAGTTTTAGTGTTAAATTTTTAAAAAAAATCACAAAATGAGCATTGATACTGTGCAACAGTCAATTTAAACAGTCTACAGTTAATAGAGTCTTAAAGTGTGTGTGTGTGTGTGTGTGTGAAATATGAAAACTATTATCAATTAACATCCAATTTGTCGATTAGTTAAACAATATTTATTGTTTCCAAATCACTACTTTAAGCAACATATAAACCTCTAAACCTGTTCAGGAAGATGTAATTTGTCAATCAAAAACTAGTCAGAAGTTGCTGGTGAGCTATTATTGGGTGTGTTAAACCTCATCGGCAGTATTGTATGTATTTATAGCTAAAGATAGCTGATGAGTAAGTAGGTGTTTTACACCTCATCAGCAGTGTTTTAGGTATTTATAGCTCAAACCTTGATCACTCAAGGTTCTCATGACATGTAATGTAATAAGTCACTATAATTTAATTGTTTGCAGAACATAAATTTTATGATATCTTTAATATGATCACATCATTTATTTTATTATAATTTAAATACATGTAATTTAGTTAACCTAATACAAGGGTAAAGAGTCAGGCAAATCGGTACTTTTTGTGCAAATCATTTACTGATAAGTAATACTGTTTGTTAAACAGTACCTAAATAAATTGAGTACTAGCATTAAAGACTTGGTATTAACCTGGCAGTTGACCATTGTTTTATTGAAGAAGCCTTTTGCTTTCAGTTTCTCCATGTCAAAGAAGTGAGATAAGTAGCCTTTTTAAGTGTTCTAACTAGAGAAGTGAAATATTTGTGTAAAAAGTGTCTTGAATGTTTAAGTTTGATATCTGCCACAATAATTCATATGGTAGTTTGTTATATGAGGTATTTTAAATAGTGTAATTTTTTGTACACATGATTTAAAGTGTTTTGTTTAAGAGTAGTTACATGTGGTGTGTATAGTTGTGATATCATAATGTGGTTGTATGCCTTGTTGATATATATATATATATATACATGTAACTGTCGTAACATTCCAGTTATTATTGATGTATAGAAATCTTCCAGTTGATACGCAAGTTTTGTGCCAAATAATGATTAGTTGATAATTATATATTGTTATATTTTATTTTGTTTGATACATGTATAAAGCATAGAAAACCATAGAATATAATTGTGTATTGCTAAATTTAATTAAGATAAGCTTGCTGATGCAGGATTATTTTACAGATGCATGATACTGACTTTTTTGGACATTGAAATGTTAATGATATCCTAGTCTTGTTATACCTTACATGTAACTCTAGTCGGCTCAATCAGCAAAACAGTTCTATTTTTACTCAATATTATACTGACTGATATCCAAGTATTTTGCCAATTTTTAAATCTTACTTTTTATTAGTGCTTATTGTGTTAATATGAATTATAAGATGACAAAGATGACAAATATTTATACATAAGTAAGTTGTTTACCAGTCATTCAGAACCTCTGAATATTTACATGTAAAATGTATATATACATGTATAAAGATAATTAGCATGTTCAGTATTGAACTAGAGGTAAAAACCAACATAACCCTTATGTTTCAAGAAAATACAAAATAATAATATAATTAAAAAATAACTTTTGATGCATGAAGTGACCAAAGTAAAACTTTTTCTAGCAAATCCAATGACATTTTCCTTTTTTCTTTTTTTCTTCTTCATCATTGCAACATGTTATTGGTTTCTTGTATATTTTTATCCACTTTTGTAAGAATGGCAAAATTAAAGACTGACACCTATTGCACTGATGTATTTTTTGCCCAGGAGCTTATAATAAGGCAGTATTAAATCATTATATGGTAAAATCTTCCATTAATCAGCAACATTGTATAAATATGCTAAAGATGTATATTTGGTCTTGCCAGACAATGGAATGGAGACATGACAAGCAGGTACATGTCTTACTTTCATTTAATTTACATTTATGTAAAGATTTACATTCAAGTTACAGATTCCAACTACAATTTACCACCAAGCTTTGGATGGCGAGACATAAAATTTTTGTTAAATTTAAATATTATGCAATACAGAATATCCATGTCCCTCTAAAAAGCAGGATTTTACAATACATAATGCATAACCTACACCTTTATGGCTAACAATAAGTTACAAGTTAATCCATTCCTTGGCTTGAAGTCATATAATTTTGGAACTTTGAAGTCATTAATTTTCAAATGATTGGATTTTCTTTTTTATCTTACCTCCTTTTTTGGCCCAGAGTGTCACTGATGAAGAATGAATTTCTGAAATGTGCACATATGGCGCATCAAAACTAAACGGGTGTTTTTATTAAATATTTAATATCGTTTCTACTTCCAATTCAAAAGTATTCCAAGCTCAGAAATCCTGCATCACTTTATTTTATAAAGTTAGTAATTTTCACTCCAATGCCACAATGCAATTTGATTTGATTTTAAAAAATATACAAGTTTTTTTTTATTGTCCTGTAATATTTTAATAGATACTATAGAAACACCATTGTAGAAGGTAGGCCATTAAAATAATTGCCATCTTCGACATTAAATCCTGTATCACATGTATCTTTGCCAACTGTCTGAAATGTTTCGATTGATATATTGATATTGTTGGTTTACAAAATATCAAGTGTTGCTAAATTGTTATTTATAATTTTTGATATACATGTATATTGAAATCATAATAAAGCAAATAGTATTATTACATTTTTGTTCCGCATCTTTTTTTCCCCGTTTTCCTTCTTAGCCACCAACCAATGGGAGCAAAGTTTAAAGTTTGCATTTTCGATAATTATTTCTCGGACAGTCCAGTAAATAAGTAAACTACAATTTTATTTTGTAGATATTCATTTGATGTTTGGAACATTGCATTAATATGCTGCCCCAGAGCAAATTTGAAGTTTTTCAGTCCAATAGTTTTTAACAGCTTTTAAAATTAACACTATTCACAACAAAAAGTTTTCTGCCAGTATAGGATTATGTATTGCTGTGCAAAACTTCAGAATGCCTTTCTCTGAAGTCTAAAAAATCCTTAACACATACGTGTATATTTGCCTAGGGTGTAGTCCACATTTGTGAGATATTTTAATAAACAGCTGCGCCTGGAGCACATGATACCCCCGTCAGATATTTAAACTTCTTTTTTAATGTTTGAAACAACTTGACATTTACCTGAAACATTTTTTTTAAAAGTAGCAAATTTATTTCTCAATGTTTATTCACAAACCTTTTTAATAATAGGACAAATATAACACAAAAGATTCATAAAAAAAGTTCAAATGATTTTTAAGTTACAACATGCAAAAAAATGCTTAAAATTTGACAATTAAAGGTCAATAACTCTACAATAAGAAAACATACGAATCTCAAAACTAAAAGGGAGCTCTCTGCCATGGATACCTATATAACACAAAAGTTTCATTCAAATTGTTCAAAGCATTTTTGAGTTATTATACGCCCGTCAAAGACGGGGCGTATTATGGGAACACCCTTGGCGGGCGGGCGGATTGGCGGGCGGGCGTACTGGCGGCGGGTTTGTCCGGCCCATAACTCTGACATCTATGGTCAGAATGACTTGAAACTTGGTATGCTTACTTACCACGATGATGCCAAGTGCAGTGCACAGGAACCAGTAACTCTAGCTTCCTTAATTTTTGAGTTATTCTCCTTTGTGTGCTGCCAGAGTACGCGGCGGGTTTGTCTGACCCATAACTCTGACATCTATGGTCAGAATGACTTGAAACTTGGTATGCTTACTTACCACGATGATCCGAAGTGCAGTGCTCAGGAACCGTAACTCTAGCTTCCTTAATTTTTTAGTTATTCCCCTTTGAATGCTGTTAGCATGTTTGTCCGGATCATAACATTGACATCTATGGTCAGAATGACTTGAAACTTGGTATGCATACATACCATGATAATGCGAAGTGCAGTGCACAGGAACCGTAACTCTAGCTTCCTTAATTTTTGAGTTATTCCCCTTTGAATGCTGTTATCATGTTTGGCCGGATCATAACTTTGACATCTATGGTCAGAATGACTTGAAACTTGGTATGCTTACTTACCACGATGATGCCAGGTGCAGTGCACAGGAACCGTAACTCTAGCTTCCTTAATTTTTGAGTTATTCCTCTTTTGTGCTGCCAGAGTGTTTGTCTGCATTATAACTTTGACACCCATGATTGGAATGTTTTGAAACTTGGTATGTTTACTTATCACAATGATGAGAAGTGCAGTGCACAAGAACAGTAACTCTAAGCTTCCTTAACTTTTGAGTTATCTCCCTTTGAATACTACCCGCATGTTTATCACCAGCAATTACCAGTTTCTCCCCTTGTGATTGACTAATAATCTGGAATGATTTCTCTAATCAGGGGTGAGAGACAAATGACCATTTGGCTCAATATCCAAGATCATTTATCACAGAGAAGTTCGCCCCACCCAAGGATTGAACCTGTGACCTCTGGACTACTTATCCAAAGCTTTCCTTATTCTGGTGGATACTTCTAATTATTCTACCAGGGAGCAGATACACATAGAGTTGTAGGCTGAAGAACTTGCTGTCTTTGAAACAACCCAGTATACTAGAGATTACCTCAATTTTGTGATGAAGGTTACAAGAACATGATGGTAAAATTATATAAATGGTGTGGCTGGTGGTAAGTCTATTTTGTTACTGAAAATAATACCAAAATCTCAATAATTACTATTGTTTTTTATTGTACTTGTTGACTTGTGCACTGCATTTTGTATCATTATGATGAATAATTGAATTGACTTATTGATTATGAACAGCTCATATGAACTGTATAAGTCCCTTTACAGTTCATAATAAACAAAATATCCACATAAATGACTTGCAGATTTGACGGGCGTATCATGCTCTGCCATGCGGAGCTCTTGTTATACAACATGCAAAAAATGCCTTAAATGACAATTTAAGTCCCATAACTCCGCAGTGAAAAAAAAAGGAATCTCAAAAATAAAAGGGAGCTCTCTGCCATGGATACCAATATAACACAAAAGTTTCATTCAAATTGTTCAAAGCATTTTTGAGTTATTGTACAACATGCAAAAAATGCCTAAAATTTGACAATTAAAGGCCAATAACTCCGCAACGAGAAAACATACGAATCTCAAAAACGAAAGGGAGCTTTCTGCCTTAGATACAAACATTTCACAAAAGTTTCATTAAAATTGCTCAAAGCATTCTAGAGTTAGCATACGACGCGTAGACATACGGACGGACGGACTGCACTATACCATAATACGTCTCGTCATAAACGGGCGTATAAAAAATGGAAGTTTGCATCTTAACCACTCAGCATCTTGGAATTAAAAGCAGTTGAATTTCCATGACATAACTATAACCATTAATGATCAGAAAAGTAACATCAGTATGATTTACAAATATTTTTATTTAACAAATATAACAAAGCCCAACAAATGATCTAATAATTAACACACGTATTGCATAGAAGTCTACCATGGGTAGTAGGAGCTTTGAATGAGTAATGATCAGAACTGTTTACATAATCATTAATAATGTAAATCACTTTAAATTTGTGACATCTTATCTGTGAATCTAATATTACAAAATCTATTTCATAAACTGAATCAAATTCTTGATGCATGTTTGTGAACTTATATTTTTGTGATCCAAAACAACAAAATTTTACAGTAACTATAGTAAAAGAACATTGCCTACTGGGACCAAATTAGATTTAACCTCAGCCTTTGGCCCATGCCACACATTGTCTAATTGATTTACATGTGTGCCAATTTTGATAAAAATCCATTCAAAGTTGTGAAACGTTATTAGCAGACAAAATATTTGAATGGACATAATAGTTCTTATATATTCCCCCTTTCATTCTCTGTAAACAGGAGTTACAGTCAATCGAGCACCATAATGGACAGCACTATTCCGAGAAACTTGAACTGCCTACTTGGTTTATTTTTATACTACATACACACATGTACATTTAAATACATATAAAGTCAATACAAGTTTCATTTCATATTTAATGATTGCAAGTAAACAATAATCTTTATAATAAATCCCCTTCGTAGAAACAATAAGTCAACCCATCTTCACACCTGATGTAATAACACTACTGGTATAGATATAATTACAAATACCCTATGTAGAATTTAATACATGTATTAACATCAATCTTTGTATAACATTAAGTTACCATGGCAATACACAAGAAACATTGTTGATTCATCTAAGATAAACCATTGTTCTTTAAAAAAAATACATAACAAAACAACTCTTACATATTACTATGGCAACACTCAGCAAATTGGTTGTATATAAGTATATGTTAGGTTATCTTTAATTTGCAATAAGTCATTCCTGTTATAAAAGTACATGTGTATTTGCCTTAAAAGTTTCCACCAAATTTTCCACCCTTGGAATGTTATCATTGTATGTGATAAATATCTGTTCAATATATGTTAATTATTCGTCAGTTTATTTTTCAAAATGTTTATCTTGTGCCAAGGTCTTGTATTCTTGCTCGTTTTAAGACTGAAAATCCACTGCAAAATAAAGAAAAACATTATATACATATGGTACTATGTGTAATACAATCTACACAAGTTTGAAGATGGTAAAAAATTATATATACATGTATGGTACTCTGTATAAAACAATCAACCCAGGTTTGAAGATGGTAAAACATTCAACAGAAAATAAAAATCTAACTCATCTGATATGTCAGGCCCTTCACAAAACTTTAATCAAAATCTTTTACAATAGATGCCATCACTAGAATTTCATATTTGAATGTATCAAATTACACTAAAAAATAAATGGTTTTTCTTCACTTAATTTTATATGTACATGTATCTCGGGGCTTTGCAAGTTCCAATCAACCTAGTTACTAGATCTTTCTTTAAATTTATCATATTGCAAGATAACAAACAACAAGTATAATACAAAAAAATGCAATAGATGGCAATATTTGAGTGCTAATAGTAAATGACTGCCAAACATCAGATTTAGGTGTCTGATAGTGCTGTTATAACAGTATAACTAGAGTGTATCTTTGTACAACTGGAACCTGGTGTCATGTTTATAAACGGACTAAAGCTTTTATCTATTGTTTTGATAAAAAATATGATGTTGACAATGAACAAGATAAATCTAGTTTAACATGAAAAATACTAACTTTTGATCTTTACTGACTTTAAAGAAAGCATCAACATAATCTGATCTACCAAGGAGGTCTACAAAATCTTCATCGTGAGTTATCACAACCAACTGAAAGTTTCGCTGCTGAGCTCGGCTTTTTATTATCCTAAAGGAAAGGAAAATCAAGTAATAAAACACAAATTTACCAATTTCCCCTCTCCCCCCCCCCAAAAAAAAACCTGAAAATTGGCCAATTCCCATGATTGTATGAACACACTAAAACCGTGGAATTTTGATAAAACAGCTTAAGACTCAGGTTGCTGCTGTCATCTAATAAAACACAAATTTACCAATTTCCCCTCTCCCCCCCCCAAAAAAAAACCTGAAAATTGGCCAATTCCCATGATTGTATGAACACACTAAAACCGTGGAATTTTGATAAAACAGTTTAAGACTCAGGTTGCTGCTGTCATCCAAGAACTGGCCATCTTGATTGAAGTGAAAAATTCTAGACTAGGGCCTAAAACACCATTACTCAACCCAAATCTCACATTTTAATGATTCTTACTATAAATGTCATGTTTTGGTATAAAATCAGTTTGACTGAGTGATACTGGACTGATATTTATTTATTTCTCTAACAAATTATTAGTGTTTAAGTTCTAGTAATCAAACAGGATAATTAGGAGAAAAGTCACAGAGAATCAACAAAAATCACCTTTTTGTTTTCAAAGCTCCAAAAATAGGACATGTCTGTAAAGTTTAAAAATTACAATAATATACTTATAAGTGTTATAAACCCAAGGCAAGATTTTCTCATTTCCATTGAGGTGACAAGTTCTTAAAAGAAAGAGGGAAACTTTACATACTTTCCCATACAAGTATCTGTCTAACCAGAATTTGAACTAAGAAAGTGAAATGCACTGTGATCTGTTAACTAGTGATTTAACAGGGGTTTAAAATTCCCCAGGTCCAAGGTCCAGGACCTTTTGATTTTATTTTGGGACCCTTGGAATTTTTTACTGTTGAAAGTCTGATGTACCCGTCTTTTTGCATCAGGAAAATTTTTAGAATACACTTCCTATGTGCATTAAAACATTTTCAGAATACCCTTTCTTTGTGTATTAAAACAGTCTCAAAATTACTTAATTTATTGCAATTTGTCAAAGTTATTGTCTGATCGTTTCCAAAATGAAAACAACAGTATTTCTTTAGAGTTTGTAAGTTGTATATGATACATTTTTGTTTGATCAAGAATATAAACAAAGATGATCAACATTATTTTTTTCGATTTTGTCACACATGGACTTTCCAGTGCTGATATGGGATCTGTCTATCTTAATTTGGGACCTACCAAAAATAAAGGCAGAAAGTCCTGAAACTATCAATGTGAAGTATAATTTTGAACCCCTGTATGTACTGTAACTGGACCTATCATTGTGAAGTACAATTTTAAACCCCTGAAATTAGACAACTCTGCTACCCAAAAAAGTATTGTGTTGATGCTATTTTAAGCAATGCTGACTTTAAAACTTTGATTTTTTACTATGACAGTTCCGAGATATACATGTATGTTATATGTACATACATGTATGTTGTATCTGCCAAGTTTCATTCAATAACTGTACATAGTTATTATTGCAAACATGAAATGTTCTAATATGTTAGTGGTCTCAAAACATTTTTTAATAAATTAAAGAAAAAAAAAAAATCTCACATTTTAATGGGCACTCAGTGGCCAAGTTGTCGATAGTGTTTACTTACAGTTTGCAACGCTTCTCATTACCAAGGATCAAATCCCACTTAGACAGTTCTAATCCAGGCACTCAGGTTTTCTCTGCCATCCTAAGATGGCCACTTTAATTGAAGTGAAAGAATCTAGACTAGGATCTAAAAAACAATTACTTAACCCAATCTCACATTTTAATGATTCTTACTATAAATGTCATGTTTTTGGTATTAAATGTTTTTGGCTGAGTGATACAGCTGGACTTGTATTTATTTATTTCTCTAACTAAAAGTACTATTTTGGTAGCAAAAAGAATTATCTCTTAGACATACATGTGTGCTTAAAACATGCCTTAGTACATGTATTTATGGTGGGTGAAGGTTTATCTGACAGACATACAGAACAACAAAGACAGACCATGAACAATAAAAAAATATTACACCATATAATGCAAAACCTTCTTTTGTCTCACCTTCTATATAGAGGTCAATAAAGTTCATACCTGTATTTTACACGTGAAAATGGTCTTTAATGAATTTAAATGTACTGTTTACTTACTCAACAAGAGCATATGCTAAACTTTCAATGTTTTCTCTGTCTAAATTTGTTGTTGGTTCATCCAGAGCCAAAATACCACAGTTCAAACAGAATGTCTCTGCTAATGCCAGCCGTATAATCAGCGAGGCCAAAACCTGGAAAAGTTAAACTTATTCAATACTAAGCACCAAAAATACTACAGAAAGCAAGGTATTCTGAATAACTTTTACATTTGTACACTCATTTCATTTTTATTGCTATTTGATACTGACTTTAAACCTGTGTTTCTAATCATAAAAGGGAAAAACAAACCTTCTGTCCTGCTCTGCAGCGACCTCTCATGTCTAATGCTGTATCACCCCTTATCATAACAACACGGTAGTTATAGTTACGACGAGCCTTCATGACAGAGCCATCTTCTTCATCTGACCGAATCTCTATGGTCTCAATATCTGAAATGATAAAAAGGGTAAACAGTGGTACATACATGTAAATATGGATAAACCCTTAACTACCCTTAAAGACAAATTACCAAAACTGACTAAATGATATTTCCATCAATAATTTTCTAGAACAGTCAAATGTTTTTATTAAGCGTAAGTTATTGTTACAATTTCTAAATTATTATATTTATAGTAAATTTAACATGGTCATTCTGGTATATTTTCTGTATTAAATCTATTATAATGTACATGTACCATTAATAAGGAAATTTTGTTATTACATGTACATGTATTTATGACAGCAACAAAACAGACATATTTCCAAAAATTAAATTCAAAACAAAATCCTTCCATTTGCAGTATTATCACTTGAATTTCAAGACCATTAATACTTTAACGATTTAAAATTCCATTTTAACAACCAGCAGTTAAAATTCATTTAAAAATTTAACTTCAACACAAGTACATCAATAGATATTCTCTCACCATTTCCTCTGTATGTATTCCTCCACAAATCTCTGATAATTTTATTAATTTCTGTCATCTTTTGATTGTGGTAACTCATTATGGCCCTAAAGATTTATAAAAAAGAAAAATAATCATTAATTTCAGAAAAGATTCTTCACCTGGTTAAAGAACCAAAGAGTTCACTAAACAATCAAAGAAAAACTAGAAATTACATGTACTTAAATTAACTAAATTAAAATCAAACCAACTCAGAAGTCACATTTGGATCAATTAAAATATCAAAAAGAAAGTTACCGAAAATGAACACACCTGCATTAATAATGCATAAAGTGATTTTGAACAACAACCAGGTTCAAGAAATTGAACAGTTAGACATTTGTTGTCATGAGCAGTTACTATAGCAATGGTAAATCAAAGTACTGAAAGTACTGAAAGCAGACGACTAACTGATTGCAACATACGTCATTACCAATCATGACCAGTATTAGTAATAAATCATAAATCAAATTAATGAAAATCAAATAAAATAAGAGAATATATGACTGAATGTTTAGTCTGTAGAGATTAATTCTATATATTCCACCGTAGAAAGAGATGTTTCCAAACATGATGCCATTATCAAAAATTTTCTTTATCCTAACCAAAATATTATCTGATCAATAATTTGATCTAACATGTAGCATGGTAGCATGCTGTATCATATTTCCAATATCAATTGATGTAGTAAAGCTATTATATGTTTTTATACACAATATCCAACAGTGTAACAAATGCATTGAAACATCGGCCAACATTAATTTTGATAGAAATTCAATATACCATCAAAGTTAATTGATGTGGAACAAAAACACATTTCATGAGTATTTTATTTTTTTTTATGGTAAAGTACCATTTTTTTTAACTCATGCCTCTCACCAAAGTTTATGGCAAATGAAAATTAGTGAACATGCTGAATAAATTCCATTTTAAACCATCATCAATGCAAAATTATCCTAAGATATATATTTGTCAATGGATACTAGGTCCATAACAAACTTTTAATGCCATGATGTGTTTCGTTTAAACAAAACATAAAGTTACTTGCACTTCATTATATCAGTTCTGAATTTTTTTTCCACATTTCTTTCAACCAAAAAAATGTACAATATAAGGACACAAAAATCTAGCATGCATAAGTATGTTTTAACAAGACAAAATGGCATATACAATTTAAGTATAAGATCAAATCTGCTTTAGTTATGTTACTGCTTTGTGTGAACGTTATGTCAGTCTCCATGCAAATGGGTGATATATTTTCCCTTTAACTTGCATTTGAACATCCAATATGCAATGAAATGATATTGACTAAACGTTTAACACCATTCTACTACATTTCTGACACGGAATTTCAAAGGCTCTGCCATAGCTTATCCAAAGTTTCACATTGCAGTCAAACCCATTTTCACATTGCAGTCAAACCCATTTTATATTTGATATACTGGTAGTTTTTCATTATAAAACAGCATGAGGACTAACAACAATTTTACAAATTTCAAAAGTACTTAATACACATAATAGACATTATTATATCATGTTGTTCATCCAAAGTGGCAAGTTATAAAATCAGTGGTCAATGTATGTTTTTGTTTTTTGTAGTATGGCAATGTACATCCATATTTGTCATCTATTCAAAATGGATACAAATATTAATGGGAGTTAAGTATAAGGATCTGATGGGTTTTTTTTATATCAGGATGAACGCAACATGTTTGTCAGTTTTCTACATTATAATCTATATTGATCTTCATCTGGGATGAAGATTTATCAAATTCTGTGTCTTGAATTCTGGTTAATTTTGGACAGGTTAGACTGTAGGCAAGTTTTGTTATAAAAACTACATGTATGACCAAATAATTATACATAGATTAAAACAAACTGAAATAGAAAATGGATATATTTCACCTCTGTTTATTTTAATTGCATCAGTTTTCATTTGGATACTAAAATATAGTTGCATATAAAATATACAATGCATTCATTAATAGTTTAAGTACCAATGTTTGGAAAGTAACACAAATTCAGTATATTCCATGCACTCCAATTTATTCTTGACTCGTGACATATTTTGTAACTAAAAATCAAACAGGAAATAATAATATTGACTATTGACTCTAGTTTCTTGATTTAATTTTAAAAATCTTAACTTCCATTCAATCCAAATAATCTTGACTTTAATCTGTTGATTCAGTTCAAATAACCTTGACTTCAATCTCTTGATTTAGTTCAAATAATCTTGACTTCAATCTCTCGATTCAGTTCAAATAATCTTGACTTCAATCTCTCGATTCAGTTCAAATAATCGTGATTCAGTTCAAATAATCTTGACTTCAATCTCTTGATTCAGTTCAAATAATCTTTACTTTAATTTCTTGATTCAGTTTAAATACTATTGACTTCAATTTCTTAATTCAGTTCTAACATTTTTTTAATTAAATTCAAATCGTCCGACTTCAACAATACCGCAGTAAGTATACTGTATCCGCATATCATTCACAAAACCTCAAAATATTCACTAAAACAGATTTCACGATTTTATGAAATTACCAAGTGTTATGTCACGAATAAAACAAATTAAATTCCGATGATATATCGTAACAAATGTAGATCCACGTGTTAACCCTCTCCGCGTGTCATATTTAGGCTATACTTGCACAAAAAGGGAATATTCACACTCTAACGTTTACATGAAGCAATGTCACGAGTGAAACAAAATCGATCTACCTCTCTCCTTGTTTGTTTACATTAAGTATAGCTTATACTTACCAGGTTAAAAATAGCAATAATAATCTTAAAATATGTCAAGTTCTTCAATGCAGGTCAACCCACGGGCCAATGAAAGAGCTCTATTCAATCAGGTGATCAAATTGACCAATCGTCGTTAAATCAGTGTAGCGTACCTTTCAACATTTATACATACATTACCGTAACCACGAAAATAAACAGAACACATTTTTCTGTTATTGTTTGGCACTAAAATGTTTTTATTAGAAAATATGATAAGAATAAAAGATTTGTGTATTAAACCTTTTTCTCGTCTGATTAAAGCTTAATGGAGTACACAAGTACCAAAGGAATCGTTGTGGGAAAAATGTGAAAAGCCACGGTAGGTGGAAAATCCGACAATTTTATTCACGTATCCAGTTGAGTTGTTAATTATAATACATTTAATTACTGTTCTCTTTATTTATGTAATTTCTGTCAAGAATCTCGTAGATATATATTGGTGTTTGTGGAAACAGTGACAAAGAAATGCCTTATCAAACATTTGAATGTCCCGCTTAAACAGTCGCATCTGGCCGATAGAGGTCTCAATCCAACACTTCCGTCGACGTTCTTGATCGCAATAAAGCTGACGCTGTTAGCGTCTGCTTTAATAAAAATTATCCTTACCTATCTAAAGCTTTGTAGTATTTCTCTAGATCACTGTTGACTAACTCTGTTGTCTACAAAAGATACATAAAATATTAAAACTAACCCAGACCACACAATGTATAGGAACACTACAATCTGTAATATATCAGTAGAAGCTCCTTACATTTAACATAAATTGACATCTGAATCAAAATATCCAAACCATCTCAAGAAATATAAAAATTATAATATGATACATGTATGTTAAAGTATAATACCAAAAACAAAATGCCAATACTATCAATGTAAGAAATAATAATAAAACATTATTTACAATTCACAGAATATATGTCTATTGTTTACAATGTGAATTGTATCAACATTGACCTTTACGTTTGATCTAGTGACCACAACTAAATTACTGCATAGAAAGAGTGTGATACAGACAAAAACATACTAATGAAAATCCTGTTTTAGTGATGGCAGAGAATGATAATGCTATATTTACAATATACAATCTTATAATGGATAATATAATCATGAAAATGTCAACCAATAGTTTGCAATTCAATTGCCATTACGATAGCCAGAAGAAAAGTTATATAACATATTTCAATTCTAAATCTAACCCTTAACATGATCATCTGATCCCTGTACTTGGTAGAAGCATCTTTATACATATCAGAATTCAGTTCTCTTCTGGCATTTCTTATCATATCTTCTATACCAGTCTGTCTACCTATCAAGTTATGTTTCTATGGAGAGAAAGAAAAAAGAAATGTTTAAACTCTACTATCATCATATTAAACATGCATTCAAAAAACCTCATATAATTATCAAACATTTAAAGGATAATGAAAATAGTTTGTATTAATTAGTATTTATGTCTGTAATTTCAGACCCAACAAAGTTTGCTACATTTAGTTAATGTAGCATAAAAGGGACGCTGAAGTTTGATGCAACACAAGGTTGGTAAAATGGTAAAACAACTTCGCCTTACGAGGAAGCTCTACATACATATTCCACAGAAGACAGATGTCACCATAAGCCATATGAAAGTCTAATATTTTTGTGCCTATGGAACAATAATATAAATGTAATTACTTTTTGTAATAAAAATTCTTGTACATCTTGATTCTACTAGTACTTTTGTAACTGTGAAACAATAAAATACATGTAATAACTTTTTACAAGTTCACATTGTATATCTCCACTGGTACTGTTATGACTGTATGAAGACAAATAATTACCTCTTTAATGAGTTCTTCTTGTTGTTTCAGAAGTCTTTTCCTTCCCCGTTCCATGTTAATAACCTCTACACCACCTAATTTATCTTCCAGTTCCTTTATTTTCACTTCTACATTCTGGATTTCTTCTTGTTTCTTTCTAAGTTGTAAATTATCTACCAGCTCCCTTTCTCTCACCTTAAAAAACGAACATTTTGTTTTAAAAATTGCAGGTTAACACTTGTTTTCCCTATAAGAATACACATGCACTTAACCAAGAACGTATAAAGATATTTTCAAAATGAAACATAAAGTGCCATAACTTAGGATCATTATTTGATCTTAATTATTTTCCTACATGTATGTCACATTTTAAATTTTTCCCAATTCAAAATTGAATCATGATGCACTTACAATGATTACTGCAATTTATATTTACATGAGTACAGAAAATCACATTTTTAGGTCACTTTTGTGTATTTTTGGACTTTTGGTTGGACCATTCATTAATACTATAAATAACTAGACACCATTTGTCAATATACCCACAGTTATTTAAAAGTTGAGAGTTTTATAATCAGTGATCTAAGAATCTTCATAGGCAAAACATAAATGTATAATAAATACTCGTTGTGTGGCAATATCATTCCGTAATTTATCAATATTCTCTGTCATTTCTCCAGATTCAGTTTCCAGTTTCTCAATCTTTCTATGAACCAAATCATGTTTCTTTTTTTTATCAATTAGAGTTTCAGCTTTTCCTGCTTGAACATATCTGAAAATTGAAAGACAAAATTTTGTATCAATATAACTCATTGATGAAAACATTGACAGTGAAATGATAAAAATAATATTGTAATATTGAAGTTAACAAACACTTCACATTTTCAAATATGATTTAAAGTCACTATTATACTACTGTATAGAAAAGTGAATTTTACAGTATTTTGCATCAAGTCAATATTCCTTTATATATATATCAAAAATGTCAGCTCTAAAATGGTGGAGAAACCCATTAAAAGAGTTATAAAAACACATAAGATTGTGATCAACATTCAAAATGTAATAATATGTCTAAAATTAATGGAGAAGAATGAAATATTAACTTGATGATGGTTCAATTTTTGTTAAAAATTCAGCCTGATTTCTGAAAGGAGTTCCAGAAAGGTGTTAAATTTATAAAATTTTCAAAGATTAATTTAAAAAAAAAAATCAACAGAGTGTTTGGTACTCTGAATTAATCAATTGTAGATAAATAACACACTAAAGAACAATTCAGGGATAGCATTGTAATTCTTAACTTACACTTTGATGTCTTGGTTTATATTTCTCACTTTTATTCCATTGTTCTTCACTCCATCAACCTTAATATTGAAATTTATAAAATTAAAATGAATTGTACATAATAAGAAAATGAGAGAGGGGCAGGGGATTGATGTGTTTAAAAGATTTAAAAAGATGACAATAGTCTTCATAATTACATTGAATAACATATTGACCAGTTTTCAAATATTGAATATTGGTAATAAACTAATAAATTTGACAATGCACTTGACATAATTTCAAATTCAAATGACTGAATTTGTCTTCAAATATTCTGGGTTACTGGTATTAAATTCTAACGGATGACAAAGAGAAATTATGGAAATCAAAATATTACTTTTAATTATCGAATGAAGATCAAGGTCTGGAAATTTTGGTTCTGTAACAATGCTCAAACATAAAAATAAACTATATAATCATTTATATTATATACAGACCTCATTCTTTATTTGATCTACATGTGCTTCTTTATTCTGAGTTATTTCTTCTTTTTCTGATCTTAATTTTGTCAATTTTGTCTGAAAGTAGATTTTATACAGACATATTTGAACCTTTTTTCCTCGGCTATCTGTTCAGTGTTTGAAATTTCCGAGAGGTTGGCAATATTTTAAACAATATTGATGATAATATTTTTCAGTATATGTTTTTATGGCAGTTAGAATATCACAAACTGTATAAAACATAGAAAAGTGTTTTTTATCTAAATATGTTACACTGATAAAAATGTCACTAGTTTGTGATGTCAAAGACACATCAATCATGGAAGTGTCAATGATGATGAATGACTTGATGAAATAAATTCAAAAATAATTATAGAAAAATTAGACTGTCGTTGGAGTTTATTAACAAATAACCATACTTTACACGTAGACTTATCAGATTTTATGAATCATTGAATGTATTGCAAAAAATCAGGAGCTTAAGTGAGAAGCTGAATTGAATAATGTTAATGAATGTTATATGTTATCTCGGATGAGCTAAAACACATTATACATACACTGATTAGTTAGACAGGAAACAGTCTGACTTACTTGAATAGGCTTAAGTTCCTCAGTTGAATCCTACAAAATAATTTATACAGTAATTATAAATTATGAGTTCTGAGGTGGTAGATGATTGAAGTGGAGTAATGGTGTTTTACTCTTGTCTCAATCAAGAGTCTTTTTCTTATTGGATACATATGTCATTAGTTCTGAGGTGGTAGAAAAAATCCGAGTGCCAAGATGATGCCGTGATTATCAACAAGTAAACTAACAAATTTCTCACACTAAGATCTGTTTAGGTGGGGTTCAATCTTAAGAAATGTGAGACATTTGAAACAAGAAGTCTGCACTTCAGAACCAGTAAGTTGATTAGGCCCCAAAAATTATCAAATGAATTTATTAAACAATTTGCAACAACTCTGTAAATGCCACACTCTGCACCACTGAAATCATTTGGAAGACATTTTATGACATTCTTCTTTAAGGAACTTTGATTCAAAAAGACGTTAAGATGCTTAAAGTGGAATAGAGTGATATAATTGTGACCCTGACCTTTGACCTTCAAATCAAATTAAATCTCCAAGCAATTAAAGACACAGATATACAAACATTCCATTGAATGCCACCATATACGGTGCAAATAAGAACATTTTTGAAGCTGTTTTGCACACAATTTACACGTTTGACTTTTACACACAACACACAAGCAATATTTTTAATTTAAATATAATTCACAGGTAAATTTAATATGAATTAATTCCTATTGATAAACTTCAATTTTTGTTACTTTTCACATAATGTTTTAAAAACTTAAAAAGAAAAAAGTTAGATTTTAATTAGATCCGACAGTTACATGTACATTTAAATACATTCCCACTACTGTTTAATTAGTTCAGTTTTACATGTACCTGTTTGGCCTGTTCTGACAAGTAATTATTTATATGAGTTGTCATCTATTTTCCGAATTGGTTGTGTATTAACTACTGCTTGCTGACATCATGACGACATTATAATTAGGTAAATTATTCATGGAAAACAGGAGTATGTTTGCTATTGTACATGTATTTATTTTACATATAGGTGTTTTTTTAAATTCTTTACTTGTGTTAATGGTTTGCTAACTGGGAAGACCGATTAACTGCTCAAGCTTCAGGTTCTGGTTTTTCAATCATTCCTTTACTAAGATTTTCCTTAACTTAAATTAAGCATATTTTGACAATCTCTTTTTGAATTACAAATAAACATTTGTGATAAATCTAAAGCAGATGTTACAAGCTTAAAGTGATTTTCAAACTGACACCATAAACTTCTGAATATCTAAACAATTAACCTATTTATCAAGATTCCAAATTTACCAGATTTAAATCAAGGAAAATCTTAGTTAAGGAATGATTGTGAAACCGGAGCCAGCTCTATTGTCCTACTAACACAAGATTTTAGAGATGTTAGGATTATTACACAATGATACACATGTGATACAAAAATTGATCTATAAATGAGCATTATTTTATTTATTTAATTTAAAGTAAAAGTTCAGTGACATAAGAATCGACCAAAGTGACCCTTGTCATATGTTTTCTCTCTGAAAAGTTGCATGAACAGACACCAAACTTTGAAGGACAGATAAAGTGGCACCAAAATTAATTTACCAGTTTCAATGAAAGCAAGTAACATAAAAACACATTAGACAAAATACCTGTACTTCTTTCTGGGTTCGTTCATTATAACTCTTCAAATTTTCTTTTTCTTCTTCAAGTTTAATTCTTTGTTGTAAATCACTCTCAATCCGAAGCTTTTCTGATGTTATTGTGTTTATGTTACCTTTTAAATGTTGAACTTCCTCAGAATGATCACTGACTTTTTGTTTTTTGTGCTCAAGTTTCCTGCTAACTGTATCTCTAAAACATTAAAGCATATTGAAATATGTATCACTAAAGAGAACCTATACAAAGTGGCCTTAACAAGCTGGTACATGTAGCTTTTATATACAGGTTAAAATGCATTTGTTATATAGAAAATACATATATCCACATGTCAAACTTCCTTGGCCTTAGATTATCTTCTATATTCAGGTCAGACATTATTCACAACCAAGGTGATGATCACATATAAAAATCATATAATTTGATCCACACAATTTTATAACAATCACTTGAAATTTCTTGATGAAAATTTCAGCACTGGTTATTGTACATGTATATCTAAGCTTAAAAGTATAATTTCCGCCTCTGTTAAGTTTTAGAAAAGATTAAGGATGCTATACAATGATATTTATTTCTTTGCTTCTAGATAAAGTTTTTAATGCCAGTAGTTTCACAGAATATGGAATTCCATAAGATCGCAGGTTCCTGTAACATGGCAGATTTTTTTGTCAAAATCAATGGTATGCTGATCAAATTCAAAGGCATTCTGAAGTTATTCTGGCAAATTAAAAGGCTCTCTTATGAAAACCAAGTCCTTTTGATCAAGTTAAATAGCATTCTTATCAAGTTATGATAATATTATGTTAGGAAAACATCTGAGCTTAAAATTAAACATTATCATACCTGTAATTATTCCTTATCATACCTGTAATCATTCCTTATCATGCCTGTGAATCATTCCTATCATCAGTCCTCTTTGTAGGTGTGTTTTATTTATTTATCTTTTTTTATTACTTACACTTGCATCTGCAATTCTTCTTTCTCATTTATAACATCTTGTAATGATCTACCTGACCCTGGAAAATAAATTATATAAAATTATATATGTGAATAACAAGCACCTAGTTATAGAAAGATCAATCCTGAAAACATCATTACATTTCATATGATATACCAAACAAATACAATCCATAAACCACTGACTGAATTAAAGCTAGGCACATGTTAATTTAAACATTTCATGGGTAGAATGTCTCTTGTAGCTCCTGTAATCAACATATATATATATATATATATATATATATATATATATATATACCTCAGTTTTAAACTTTCCATCTGCATTAAATATCATTAAAAAATTGGGTCATGGTGTTGAAATCTGAACTTGTACTCAATATTCAAAGAATGTCAAAACAGAAATCTGATGTGAAAACCTGTTTATATAGTCAAGATCAAAGTACTGAAAGTACTGAAAGCAAACGACTGACTGATTGCAACATACCTCATTACCAATCATGACCAGTATTAGTAACAAATCATAAATCAAATTAATGAGAATCAAATAAAATAAGAGAATATATGACTGAATGTTTAGTCTGTAGAAATTATTCTATATATTCCACCATAGAAAGAGATGTTTCCAAACCAGGGCTCCACAAATGCCGGTAGGTCAAGGGTACATCAACCCCCCCTTAACGATCAGCAAAGGGTACCCCCATACCCCACCCGCCTCGGATCAATTTTCTGTTTTTGTTTTTTAATAAACACACATCAGATAGGTAAAGAAATAAACATAAAAATTTTTATTTGAAAATATGGTGTTAACATATTGTTTTTTTATCTTTCCATAACTGTCCAGTCGTTGGCAATGCAACAAAACATCAATAAAGTTAAACTGAAACTGTTTGGTACATCGGGATATCTGTCGTTTTGATTATGAATTATAAGTCGATGTGTGACAATGTCGCATATATAGATAAATGTTCATAAATACCGTTTAATAATATCTTACAAAAATCCCATCACTCGTAACTTAAAATAGATCGACATATAACAGATACAAAAACCACGTGTAATGCCGTGATCATGTTGTTGGTAACCCGAAAAACGGTCGTTATCAATCTAGTCAGCTCTTGTATATAGAATTCAAGGGCGGTTATTAACTATCTATAAACTGGATCGATCAGGCATGTGTATGTGTTTGTATACTCTAGTAGAAACGAAGTGAACAGGTGAAGCCTAGTAATCAATTAACTTGTAAGGTATTAGGTAATAACCTGTGAATAGGGAAGTTCAGTGAATCGTGACCCTGTCCTGAGTAATTTTAATTAATAACAAGCCGGTATTAAAGAATTTTTTATCAGATTATGTCTTACTATTATGGGGAAAAAAAACTGATTCAGATATTTTTCAATCTGCTTTTTTAAGTTTGAATCGGCGTTTTTTGCAAAAAATCGGCGTTTGTGAAGGCCTGTTCCAAACATGATGCCATTATCAAAATTTTTCTTTATCCTAACCAAAATATTATCTGATCAATAATTTGTTCCAACATGTAGCATGGTAGCATGCTGTATTATATCTCCAATATCAATTATAGTAAAGCTATTATGTTTTATACACAATATCCGACAGTGTAACAAATGCATTGAAACATCAGCCAACATTAATTTTGATAGAAATTCAATGTACCATCAAAGTTAATTGATGTAGAACAAAAACACATTTCATGAATATTTTATTATTTTTTTGATGGTAAAGTACAGCATTTTGTTTAACTCATGCCTCTCACCAAAGTTTATGGCAAATGAAAATTAATGAACATGCTGAATAAATTCCATTTTAAACCATCATCAATGCAAAATTATCCAAGATATATATTTTTCAATGGATATTAGGTCCATAACAAACTTTTAATGTCATGATGTGTTCCGTTTAAACAAAACATATAGTTACTTGCACTTCATTATATCAGTTCTGAATTTTTTTTCCACATTTCTTTCAACCAAAAAAATGTACAATATAAGGGCACAAAAATCTAGCATGCATAAGTATGTTTTAACAAGACAAAATGGCATATACAATTTAAGTATAAGACCAAATCTGCTTTAGTAATGTTACTGCTTTGTGTGAACGTTATGTCAGTTTCCATGCAAAAGGGTGATATATTTTCCCTTTATCTTGCATTTGAACATCCAATATGCAATGAAATGATATTGACTAAACATTTCACACCATTCTACTGCATTTCTGACACGGAATTTCAAAGGCTCTGCCATAGCTTATCAAAAGTTTCACATTGCAGTCAAACCCATTTTCACATTGCAGTCAAACCCATTTTATATTTGATATACTGGTAGTTTTTCATTATAAAACAGCATGAGGACTAACAAAAATTTTACAAATTTCAAAAGTACTTAATACACATAATAGACATTATTATATCATGTTGTTCATCCAAAGTGGCAAGTTATAAAATCAGTGGTCAATGTATGTTTTTTTTTTTTGTTGTAGTATGGCAATGTATATCTATATTTGTCATCAATACAAAATGGATACAAATATTAGTGGGAGTTAATTATAAGGATCTGATGTTTTTTTTATATCAGGATGAACGCAACATGTTTGTCAGTTTTCTACATTATAATCTATATTGATCTTCATCTGGGATGAAGATTTATTATAATTCTGTGTCTTGAATTCTGGTTAATTTTGGACAGGTTAGACTGTAGGCAAGTTTTGTTATAAAAATTACATGTATGACCAAATAATTATACATAGATTAAAACATACTGAAATAGAAAATATTTCACCTCTGTTTATTTTAATTGCATCAGTTTTCATTTGGATACTAAAATATAGTACCTAGCAATATAAAATATACAATGCATTCATTAATAGTTTAAGTACCAATGTTGAGAAAGTAACACAAATTAAGTATATTCCATGCACTCCAATTTATTCTTGACTCATGACATATTTTGTAAATCAAAGTTCTGAAAGTACTGAAAGCAGACGACTCAATGATTACAACATGCCTCATTACTGATCATGACCAGTATTAGTAATAAATCATAAATAAAATTAATGAGAATCAAATAAAATATGACTGAATATTTAGTCTGTAGAGATTAATTATATATATATCCCACTGTAGAAAGAGATGTTTCCAAACATGATGCCATTGTTAAAAATTTCCTTTATCCTAGCCAAAATATTATGTGATCAATTATTTGATCCAACATGTAGCATGGTAGCATGCTGTATCACGTCTCCACTATCAGTTGATGTAGTAAAGCGTTTATACGTTTTTATAAACAATATCCAATAGTGTAACAAAGGCATTGAAACACCTGCTAACATTAATTTTGATAGAAATTCTATGTACCATCAAAGTTAATTGATGTGGAAAGAAAACACATTTCATGAGTATTTTATTATTTTTTGTGATGGTAAAGTACAGAATTTTTTAACTCATGCCTCTCACCAAAGTTTATGGCAAATGAAAATTAATGAACATGTTGATTAAATTCCATTTTAAACCATCATCAGCGCAAAATTATCCTGATGTATATACTTGACAATGGATATTAGGTCTATAACAAACTTTTAATGCCATGATGTGTTCAGTTTAAACAAGACATAAAGTTACTTGCACTTCATTATATCAGTTCTGAATTATTATTATTATTTTTTTCCCTAATTTCTTTCGATCAAAAAAAAATGTACAATATAAGGGCACAAAAATCTAGCATGCATAAGTATGTTTTAACAAGACACAATGGCATATACAATTTAAGCATCAGATCAAATCTGCTTTGGTAATGTTACTGCTTTGTGTGAAAGTTATGTCAGTTTCCATGCAAACGGGTGATATATTTTCCCTTTAACTTGCATTTGAACATTCCAATATGCAATGAAATAATATTGACTAAACGTTTAACACCATTCTACTACATTTCTGACACGGAATTCCAAAAGCTCTGCCATAGCTTATCCAAAGTTTCACATTGCAGTCAAACCCATTTTATATTTGATACTGGTAGTTTTTATTATAAAACAGCATGAGGACTAACAAAAATTTTACAAATTTCAAAAGTACTTAATACACAGTCATAATAGACATTATTATATCATGTTGTTCATCCAAAGTGGCAAGTTATAAAATCAGTAGTCAATGTATGTTTTTTTTTTCTTTTTTTTTTTTTTTTTTTTTTTGTTGTAGTATGGCAATGTACATCCATATTTGTTATCTATACATAATACGTGTACCTACAAATATTAATGGGAGTTAAGTATAAGGATCTGATGGGTTTTTTATATCAGGATGAACGCAACATGTTTGTCAGTTTTCTACATTATAATCTATAATGATCTTCATCTGGGATGAAGATTTAATATAATTCTGTGTCTTGAATTCTGGTTCATTTTGGACATGTTAGACTGTCGGCAAATTTTGTTATAAAAATGTATATATATACATGCTTGACCGAATAATAATACATAGATTAAAAAATAGAAATAACAGAAAAATTGAAATAGAAAATGGATATATTTCACCTCTGTTTATTTTAAAAGCATCAGTTCTCATTTGGATACTAAAATATAGTAGCATATACAATATACAATGCATTCATTAATAGTTTAAGTACCAATGATTGGAAAGTAACACAAACTCAGTTTATTCCATGCACTCCAATTTATTCTTGACTCGTGACATATTTTGTAAATAAAAATCAAACAAGAAATAATATTGACTATTGACTCTAGTTTCATGGTTTAATTTTAAAAATCTTGACTTCCATCTAATTATTCAATCTTGACTTCAATCTCTTGATTTAGTTCAAATAATCTTGACTTCAATCTCTTGATTTAGTTCAAATAATCTTGACTTCAATCTCTTGATTCAGTTCAAATAATCGTGATTCAGTTCAAATAATCTTGACTTCAATCTCTTGATTCAGTTCATGATCAAGTAATCATGATTCAGTTCAAATAATCTTGACTTCAATCTCTTGATTTACAATGCATTCATTAATAGTTTAAGTACCAATGATTGGAAAGTAACACAAACTCAGTTTATTCCATGCACTCCAATTTATTCTTGACTCGTGACATATTTTGTAAATAAAAATCAAACAAGAAATAATATTGACTATTGACTCTAGTTTCGTGGTTTAATTTTAAAAATCTTGACTTCCATCTAATTATTCAATCTTGACTTTAATCTGTTGATTCAGTTCAAATAATCTTGACTTCAATCTCTTGATTTAGTTCAAATAATCTTGACTTCAATCTATTGATTTAGTTCAAATAATCTTGACTTCAATCTCTTGATTCAGTTCAAAGTAATCGTGATTCAGTTCAAATAATCTTGACTTCAATCTCTTGATTCAGTTCATGATCAAGTAATCATGATTCAGTTCAAATAATCTTGACTTTACTCTCTTGATTTACAATGCATACATTAATAGTTTAAGTACCAATGATTGGAAAGTAACACAAACTCAGTTTATTCCATGCACTCCAATTTATTCTTGACTCGTGACATAGTTTTGTAAATAAAAATCAAACAAGAAATAATATTGACTATTGACTCTAGTTTCGTGGTTTAATTTTAAAAATCTTGACTTCCATCTAATTATTCAATCTTGACTTTAATCTGTTGATTCAGTTCAAATAATCTTGACTTCAATCTCTTGATTTAGTTCAAATAATCTTGACTTCAATCTCTTGATTTAGTTCAAATAATCTTGACTTCAATCTCTTGATTCAGTTCATGATCAAGTAATCATGATTCAGTTCAAATAATCTTGACTTTACTCTCAATTCAGTTTAAATTATCTTGACTTAAATTTTTTGATCAGTTCAATTTAAATAATCTTGACATCAATCTCTTGATTCAGTTCAAATTACCTCGGATTTAATTTCTTGATTCAGTTTCAATACTATTGACTTCAATTTCTTGATTAAGTTCTAACATTTTTTATTAAATTCAAATCGTCTGACTTCAATAATACCGCAGTAAGTTTACTGCATCTGCATATCATAATCACAAAACCATCATTTGCCCTGGTTTACAAAAAAAAAAAAAAAAAAAAAAAAAAAAAAAAAAAAAAAAAAAAAAAAAAAAAAATCGTCACAGCTTTCGCCACTTTATTATTTTTTTTCGCCAATTTGAATTTTTTTTGCCACCCTAATTTTTAAATCTTGATAATTTTTAAATTTCCTAATTACGGGCGGCAATTTTTTTCCTCTAAATCCGGACACGTTTTTGCTGAAACTCAATTGCAACATGTGATGCAGAGCGCTTGAAATAAACATTTGATAAAATCAAGAAGAAACTTTGCTGTTTTCAATAATTTTACAATAAATTGTTGTTTTCACATGTTTATTTCATTGTGTATTGCGCCATTGCATCGTAACGTGGAACAGGTATGTGCAATGTATTAACGTTTTTATGTAAACTCAATAAAATCATACCTTTAATAAGTGCTTTCATTTTCTATGAAAGTGAAAGTTGATTAAAATTATTTAATGTTCACTTCCGAAAAAATCATGGAAGACAGAATCTTGTCGGTACACTAGTTCAACATAAAGACATTTTTTCTGATGAAAACAGGAAGTGACGTTTTTCACTTGTTTGTTATGGGAATTCCCGAAACGACCATGTGATTGTTCCAACCGACAGACGCGATAAAAAACTGTTTTCTAAGATGAGAATTACATTAAAATATGTTTGAAATATGATTTAAAATAATTTAATTTTTGAAACTTTTATTTGCGGGAGTCGGGACTTGTTCCATCTCTCCTTGTTTGTTTACATGAAATATATCTTATACTTAGCAGGTTATAAATAGCAATAATAAATCTTATAATATGTCAAGTTCTTCAAAGCAGGTCAAGTCAACGGACCAATGAAAGAGCTCCATTCAATCAGGTGATCAAATTGACCAATCGTCATTAAATCAGTGTGGCGTACCTTTCCACATTTATACATACATTACCGTAACCACGAAAATAAACAGAACATATTTTTCTGTTATTATTTGACACTAAAATGTTTTTATTAGAAACGTGATAAAAAAATTAAAAGATCGGCATATAAAACCTTTTTCTTGTCCGATTTAAGCTTAATGGAGTACACACGTATCAAAAGTTCGACAACACGTTGGCGTGAAAAAGCCACAGTAGGTGGAAAATCCAACAATTTTATTCACGTATCCAGTTGAGTTGTTAATTATTATACATTTAATTATTGTTCTCTTTCTTAATGTAATTTCTGTCAAGAATCTCGTAGATATATAATGGTGTTTGTGGAAACTTACAATGAAATGCCTTATCAAACATTTCAATGTCCCGCTTAAACAGTCGCATCTGGCCGATAGAGGTCTCAATTAAACACTTCCGTCAACCTTCCTGATCGCAATAAAGCTGACGCTGTTAGCGTCTGCTTTAATAAAAATCAAACAAAAAATATTATTGACTATTGACTCTAGTTTCTTGATTTAATTCTAAAAATCTTAACTTCCATTCAATCCAAATAATCTTGACTCTAATCTGTTGATTCAGTTCAAATAATCTTGACTTCAATCTCTTAATTTAGTTCAAATAATCTTGACTTCAATCTCTTGATTCAGTTCAAATAATCTTGATTCAGTTCAAATAATCTTGACTTCAATCTCTTGATCAGTTCAAATTACCTCGACTTTAATTTCTTGATTCAGTTTAAATACTATTGACTTCAATTTCTTGATTCAGTTCTAACATTTTTTTTTTATTAAATTCAAATCGTCCGACTTCAACAATACCGCAGTAAGTATACTGTATCCGCATATCATTCACAAAACCTCAAAATATTCACTAAAACAGATTTCACGATTTTATGAAATTACCAAGTGTTATGTCACGAATAAAACAAATTAAATTCCGATATATATATCGTAACAAATGTAGATCTACGTGTTAACCCCCTCCGCGTGTCATCGTTAGGCTATACTTCCACAAAAAGGGAATATTCACGTTCTACCGTTTACATGAAGCAATGTCACAAGTGAAACAACTTCGATCTACCTCTCTCCTTGTTTGTTTACATTAAGTATAGCTTATACTTACCAGGTTATAAATAGCAATAATAATCTTAAAATATGTCAAGTTCTTCAATGCAGGTCAAGCCCACGGGCCAATGAAAGAGCTCTATTCAATCAGGTGATCAAATTGACCAATCATCGTTAAATCAGTGTAGCGTACCTTTCAACATTTATACATACATTACCGTAACCACGAAAATAAACAGAACATATTTTTCTGTTATTGTTTGGCACTAAAATGTTTTTATTAGAAAATATGATAAAAAAATAAAAGATTTGTGTATAAAACCTTTTTCTCGTCTGATTTAAGCTTAATGGAGTACACACGTACCAAAAGTTCGACAACACGTTCTGCATGCACAAGGTGAGGGCGGGAGGGAATCGTTGTGGGAAAAATGTGAAAAGCCACGGTTGGTGGAAAATCCGACAATTTTATTCACGTATCCAGTTGAGTTGTTAATTATAATACATCTAATTATTGTTCTCTTTATTTATGTAATTTCTGTCAAGAATCTCGTAGATATATATTGGTGTTTGTGGAAACAGTGACAAAGAAATGCCTTATCAAACATTTGAATGTCCCGCTTAAATAGTCGCATCTGGCCGATAGAGGTCTCAATCCAACACTTCCGTCAACGTTCTTGAAGGCAATAAAGCTGACGCTGTTAGCGTCTGCTTTAATAATGAACTATAAAAATAAAACACACAAAGAACACTGTACAGATGACGGACAGAAAACTGGCATTAAAAATAATATATTCTAAAAAGTAATAAAAATAAATAAAGGGTATACATACTAACCTCCACCTGATAATGCTGCGGATTGTGTTGCTATCTTTTTATCTAGCTCCGTTACTTCACCTTGGTAACGGTCCATAGTAACAATATCTGGGTGGATTTCTTTAGCCATTTCTTCATCTGTCTCTTTAGCTTGCTTATCCTCTTCTTTCTGTGAAATATTTCATAGGATTTTTTCCATACATGAACTCAACAAACTTTTTCATTGAATTTGAAAAGATATAAACACAGAATTAGATGGTATGGCTTTAAAAAATGATAATATAAATATCTTATGTGTTGAGAACTGTTAACCAACAGAAGGTAAGGATTCTGTGCATTATTATCATCATTCAGAAATTTAAACTCTGATATTCTTTAATGCAGTTTATAAAAATTACTGTATTAAATTTCTTTTGACATTTTTGATTCCATAGATAAGATATATATGAATTATTTGCGAACTTTGTGCTAAAGTACTTGTACATTTAAATGTAGATAAAATCAACTTCAGAGTTACATTGTTATCATTTTTCACTGAACCATTATTATTTGTCCACTGAACATTTAGCATTTGAAGTGTATAAAGTCTAAATGTTCTACAGTTACCTCCTGAATAATGTTTCTGAACTTTTCAATTTCTTCATTAATCTTCTTCAGTTTAGTTTTCAAATCTGGTATCTCCTTTTCTTCTAATGTTTTTATCTATACAACGAAATAAGTCAAATTCATGTATATAATTATACGGAGTACAATAACAACTTTTTTTGGTCTGGGATACAACTACATATTTTCCTGTTTTACAGAGAATTCAAATTTGTTCATGTAACGTAAAAAATTTAACACAAGTTCATGTAGCACATGCTGGTGTTTTGTTATTGTTTCCAATATGGTAAACTTGTGATAATGCAAATCATCTTCAAAAGACCTATCACTATAAATGAACCCTTTATATTGTAACTAGCATTTGTACCCTGATCTTAAATACTTAAACTCTTTATGTTATAACAGACCTAAAACCTTGAGCATGATTGTTTAACCCTTTATGTTATAATATACCCTGGGACATTAGCATGAAGACTTTAACTCTATGTTACAACAAACAGTGAAAGCTTTAGCTTTAGATTTATACCTTTTATATTTTAATTAACCCTAGGACATTTAGCATGAAAACTTTGGTTTGAATATTAAACCTTTTCTATTATAGCATACCTTGAGCTTGAAGACTAATTATTAAATCAAACAACTAAGAAATAATGACATACGTTTTCTTTCAGTGGATTCAACTGCATCATGGCATCATATTTCTGTTTATACTCATCAAGATCAGTCTCTGTTTTACTTAATTTTGCTGGTACTTGGCGTAATTTATTCCTTAGCTGTAAAAAAAGAAAAAATATTAAACTTCAAGTATATTTAAATACAAAGCAAGTTAATTCTGAAGTAATAATAAAGTGTTGTCTTTAGTTTCTGATCTCCTTTTTGATTAAAAAAATTACATTTAAACTGAATTTTTAATAACTCATACTGAATACATGTATATGAATTATACATAGTTCCTCAAAGTATTTTGTCAATTTACACATACAATTATTACTGCTTCTAAGACCCCAAACATACCAAATAAAAAACTCTTGTGTGCAACAATATAAATGGCTACAAACATGAAGTATAAAAGGTCATCCTTTTTATTAATTAATGGATGTACTTGCCTCCAAAATTAATTCTTTAACTTCTTGTCTTGTATCAAACTCTCGATGACACAATGGACAACATGGTTCTTCTTTTTCTAAATCATCTACATATTTCTTAAAAAAGTACTCTGCTCCCATCAGTGAACCTCTTTGACTGAAAAAATAAATGTTACAGTAAAATTTATCAGGTGTTAGAACAAAGTTAAAATTATTTAGTTCAAGTTTAAATCATTTGTCCAATACACTTCAGTGATACAATGCTATTCCAGTACAGGCAGTTTTTGGAAGTCAATTATTGAGATTTATAGTAATTTCAACATTTTTAAAAAAAGTTGGTCTTTAGAATTCAGAGGGATCAGTTTTTGGAAGTTAATTTTAGCATAAAGCAAGAGGCTCAGGGGCCTTAACGCTCACCTGAGGAAGTGTAACAAAACTTGCAAAGAACTTAATTACAAAAACTTTACAAAATTCCTCAAGTTTGGAAATCCCACAATAATTAATCAGAAATATCTAGTCACATTTTATTTATAAAAAGCTCATATTCATGATTTAACTATAGTACAATGAATAACTTCCAAATTAACCATATGGCTATGCAGCCATGATTTTTACCTTTGAACATATGAACTTGAACCTTGTATCAAAATGGTCATGATATCAATAACTACAATATTTTACAAAGAAGTTAATGGTTTTCAAGTTAACACACAATTTTAGTATTAACTAGCCAAAAAACATTTCAAGGACAACAACTCCTGCATGAATTATCATATAGTTTCAAAACCTGGTATCTTGTTAGATTTTGTCATGCTGAACATTATAACAATGTTTTGAATTCATATATATCTTAATATTTGCAAGAAAATTACCTAACACTGCATAAATCACAAATTATGTCATGACCTTGATTTGTTACCTTGATACTATTTTAAAGGTCATTTCAAAAAGTCAAAACTGAAAACCCCATGTCATTATCTGTTCAAATAGTAAAGTTGTAACAATTTGAAGCCATTTATGAAATATCTAAAATTAAACGCAAAAAAGCGTAACCCATTTTTCGACCAAATTTCAAGAAATGAACAAACTATAGGCTTAAGACCCTAGAGAAGCCAAATATCACATCAGATTTTTTTTCTTATCATCGATTTCGGAGAAGATTTATTAAGATTTTTGGACCCATAGGTCACCTTGACCTAGTTTTGGTAGCCATGGCAATGCCATGAACAAATCTTAATTGCACTGGCCCATATATGCTTCTGACCAAGTATCATTGAAATCTGTCCAGCAGTTTTAGAGGAGAAGTCAAAAGTAGGTGTTAACGACGCACACACGCATGCACACGCCGCACCATGCCATAAGCTGACATGACCTTTTGGTCAGGTGAGCTAAAAAGTATAATTAGGGACTTGTTAGGTACATAGAAATGTTCAGTTTTTACCAGGACTGGTTTTCAGAAGTTCCACTGTATAACTTACTCTTGTGATTTTTCTATTTTTTCATTCAACACTGACAAACCATCATCAAAATCCTGACTACCACAAACTGTAAAAATCTTCTCTTCTAAATCTGTTAAAAAAATCAGCTAATAAAATATCTTAATAGAATCATTGTTTAATTTGTAAATCCTATCATATAGCTGAGACAAGGTCAACATAGATTTTTGCAAAGAACAAAGTGTGCAAATATTGTTGGACACGTTATGGACATACATACATGTATATGTCTTGTTATACATGTATACCTCTTAAATGTTGAATGTCATGTTGGAACATCTTTTAACTTATACCATGAATGTCTTGAAATGTACCTTGAATGCGCATATCATCAAAATCCTTTAGTCTTAAGTGCACAATGCCTCTCACCACCTAGGTTTAAATCCCACTAAGGCAGATACTATTGTGAGAAAGTCATCATTTTTATTGACAAAGGTGGGTAGTTTTCTTTGGGCATTCAACCATCTCCTTAACTGCCCACATAATCTTGACTGGGGCATAAAACACTATTAATCCAGTTCATTCCAATCTTGAATTCAAGCCCTTGTATCTTTCTTCCTATGTGGAAGATCTTAAATTTATTTTTACTGGTTGGATTATGTGAAATCTTACCATAAGATGTTGACAGAGAACTTGAAATGGAATTTTTGACCAAATTTTAAATTAAAAATTGGCAATAATGACCATGTTGAACAACTTAAATGTATAGAAAGATAGAAGGGGATTATTTAAGGTACTTTTCAACAAGTTTCTGGTTCAAAAAAAAGACATACTTTTCAATTCATCTTCTTGCTTTTTTAAACTTTCACTGAAAACAGAGATAAATTTTTTTCAACAGACAAATAATTACAAATGTATTTACTAAGTTCAATATCAAATTATTTTTTAAAAGGGCATAACATTTAAAAATTAAAAGTATAAAACTACATGGAAAGATATCAAGTTTACAGGTTCTCTGTCCCAGGTAAAAATCTTATGCCTTTGAGCTTATGAACCCCCTGTAATATTACATGCTTGGACTGAAATATTTAATCTATACTAGCTGTTTTATCAATTTCTTCTTACCAAGGGAGACTAAGAATCGATATTTACAATGGAATGAACTTGTATTAAATGAAGATTTTATAGTGACAAACTAAATCAAGAAATTCATAACCCTTGTAACTTCTGTAATTCTGATTCTCCTACTAAGAAATGAGTATGTCACATGAACTAATAATGTAATTTTTCTCCGCTTCCTTTGATTGATAACTGTGTGTTTTGTAACTATCATCTGAGACTGAGCAAGTCAAGTGTACCTAAAATGTCATTTTATTCTGCTTCCTTTGATGATAGCTGTGTTTGTGTATTCTGTAACTATAATCTTTGTCCCCAGCAGTAGCTGATGAGTGAGTCCAATGTACTTACAATGTCATTTTTTTCTCAGCTTCCTTTGAAGATAGCTGTGTTTGTGTCTTCTGTAACTCCTGTGTTACTTTTTTAACAAGTGATGATTGTTTACTGAAAGATAAAACATTTATATGACGTTTACTGGCATCTTGATTATCAATACTTTTTCTGCAAATACTAATCAAAATATTGTGGTAATTTTATCAGTTAAACCTATATTAACACTTCTACAGCTTAGTATCTGTTCTGTCAAAGACAAATTTGTAAAAGGAGGAAATCACACATGAACCTACCTGTGAATGGAGGAAATTACATGTGAACTTACCTGTGAAAGGAGGAAATCACACATGAACCTAACTGTGAAAGGAGGAAATTACATGTGACCTTACCTGTGAAAGGAGGAAATTACATGTGAAATTACCTGTGAAAGGTGGAAATCACACATAAACCTACTTCTGAAAGGAGGAAATTACATGTGAATTACCTGTAAAAGGAGAAAATCACACATGAACCTACCTGTGAAAGGAGGAAATTACATATGAACGTACCTGTGAAAGGAAGAAATTACATGTGAACTTACCTGTAAAAGGAGGAAATCACACATGAACCTACCTGTGAAAGGAGGAAATTACATGTGAACTTACCTGTGAAAGGAAGAGATTACACATGAACCTACCTGTGAAAGGAGGAAATCACACATGGACCTACTTCTGAAAGGAGGAAATTCCATGTGAACCTACATGTGAATGGAGGAAATTACATGTGAACTTACCTGTGAATGGAGGAAATTACATATAAAATTACCTGTGAAAGGAGGAAATCACACATGAACTTACCTGTGAAAGGAGGAAATTACATGCGAACTTACCTGTGAAAGGAGGAAATTACACGTAAACTTACTTTCTTTATTTTATTTTGGGGTTACATTGGGAATCAGTAGATTATCCTTAACTAGCCTTAGTTAACTTACTCTATATAGTCTTCAAGTTGATCCCTTATATTGGCTGTTGGCATGTGTCCAATTAAATATGTTATTGTGTCCTCCTGTTTTGATTTTCTGGAAAGAAAGAAGAAGAAATATATATATATATATATATATATATATATATATATATATATATATATATATATATATATATATATACAGTAAAACCCTGATCTATCGCAACCCGATTTATCACCAAACTCGCTTATCACCAAAGTATCATGTAGACCTGTTTTTCCCTCATGTAAAAACCCCAGTTTTAATGCCAAATTCTCCTATCGTCATCCGCCACCCTTACCTTATAACCAATGATCATTTTACTGTTATTGTAACCTCGATATTATCGCCAATTAACATGGTCACACGTGACTGATTTTATTTAAAGTAGACACACGGTTGGACAGTCAGACTCATTCCATGCGTATACAACTACATGTATGTATGGCTTCCCAATAATAAAAAAATAGCGATTACTGAATTGTGTTTCTTTTATAAATAAAAAATACTCACCTGATCTTTGTTTTTGTTTGTTGATTATACTTAATGTATAAACAAAATGTCGACACCAAAACGAAAAAGGAATTTCGTTGAATATCAAACAGAAAAAGTATATTTTGAAATATTACGAAAACTTGCTAAAATTACACAGCCTAGAAATTGCTGATTATTTTTTCAACGTTATGGGGGACTGGAGTAAAACGAAGAACTGTTGGTGATTATTTGCCTGCAAAAAGGCCATTACTGTGATGGAGGCACTCCAAGAAAATGACAAGGGAGTGCTATGTATTCTGAGACGGCATTGAAGTTGTGTTTACTAAGAATATATATATAAAAAAATAAAACGATTCTTTAAATCATATGAGTCTACCACTGAAAACGATTTAATTGAGCCGTGTCCAATTTGGATTTTAATGTACGTATCCTAACTCTAACCACAAAGAGTACACATGTCAACTTCCGGTTTTTGTCTCCCTCAGTTTATCGCCAAACTCGTTATAACGCCAAAATATTAATTGATAAATGTTGGCGTTATAACGAGGTTTTACTGTATATATATTAGAGTGCAGATTTGTTATATCATACTGTTTACATTTCAAGGACTATATTTACAAATCTAATGATTCTGTGCCATAAAACTCATGAGACCAATGGTATTCAAATGAGATTAGGCTATAAATAACACGAATTATGTCATTTGTTTAACTGCCTCTTCAACAGGACACATGAATGCAGCAATCTGAATATTTTACTGATAAAAAACTAAAATAATAACATTTTAAAAATTTTACCATACACACCATTAAACAGTATGGATATGAAATGGCATTCTTAGTGGATAACTGCGATGCAAATTATTCATATATGAAATTTCGTTTTTCAATTTTCTTTGCCAAGCAGTTGAAGTTATAGCACTATGAATATCATTTTTTAAACTGTTCAGTATTTAAATAAATTGTAAACAACATGTACTTACATTCTTTCAATATTTTCTTCTTTTGATGCTTTATCCTTTTTAATGACATCTAACTTTGCTTGTTCACTTGATTGTAGATGTAAACGACTTATCTCAGAACTACATATAAAACAATAAATATTGATAAATATAAACAACATTCATGGTAGCCACACACACACACACACACACACACAGAGAGAGAGAGAGAGAGAGAGAGAGAGAGAGAGAGAGAGAGAGAGAGAGAGAGATTAAAGATTTCATATAGCAGTAAAGAAAATGGTCCTTTTTGATACAACAATGACATACTGTTAAATATTTTTCAACAAGATTTAGCAGTCTCAGTCTTATTTATCAAATTAAAAAAGACAAAAATAAAGCAACAAAAATGAATGATTTATCAAATGGGAACAAATTTTTTTAAAATTCATTTGTAAGTTTTTATATACAATATCATACTTAAGGTCACTAATTTTTAAATCATTTCTAGACTTTTCATTTGCTAAGTCAGCAATTTCTTTCTTTAATTTGTCGACATCCACAATTTCTTCGACAGTTTTTAGCTCATGTTCCTGTAATAAATATAAAACAAGATGTGTTTTAATAACACTTCCAGTAGCCATTTGAGCAATGTGGATTTTAGTATCAATGAAAGTCTTGCTAAGAATACACTTTGCAAAGCATAAAAGGAAATATGTCAAAAAGGTAAATAGAGTAAAATGAACAAAAGAAAGATAAACAAACATCAATACAAGTGATAACTTGGAAATTCTTTTAATTACAAAGTTTATTTGACTAATTTATTTTGAATGACTGATCTACATGTACATTGTATAATACATGTACCTGCATTTATACCAGTACCATTAAATATGACACACAACAAAGTGTAACTAACTTTCTAACTAGTGTCATGTGACATTCTCTGTAGATTATAATGATTAACTTTTTAACAAACCATTCCAACAAAGGTTAAAACTATGTATGTGTTCTAGGAGTGAATATTTCTGTCTGGATTCAATATCAATCTATATCATTTATAAATTCTTGAGAGATCCTCGATATGGTTATGATCATGTGGTATAAGTCTATGCATGTGTGTATCAATGAGAGAATTGGGACAATACCTCTTTTCGGAGATCTCTATTTAGTTGATCCAACTTTCCAGCAGAAGCCTCTACCTCACTTAACTTTTTGTTTATGTTACGGATCTTTTCTGTATTTTCTTTCTACAAAAGTTTTTCAACTAAGCTTTTCAAAATAAATCAAATTCAATCTTTACCTATAATTTTTTAATTTTTTTAAATTCTTTACTACCGGTATGTTCATGTATTCCTCCTTTAAATACATGTGAATTATAACATTTTTCGTAATCTTTTTAAAATTTCTCAACCAACTTTAAGATGATGTAAAACCTACTAATTTAAAAGTTACTCTTTATTATGACAACATGTCTAAATTTTCAACTGATCAATTCAACAGGTCGTTCAATATATAAATCATTAATAAATATCTATATATGTCACAGAAACCAGTTCAGCACCATTTACAGTAACTACAAATAATTATCTGAGCTGCATCTTATTACAGTACATGTACATGTAAGCACATGTATTTATCATTTTAGCACACATACATGTACATGTACCAGCACTTTAACATGTATTAATTGATTGTATTTTGTCATAAAACAGATCTGTTTTATCACCTTTCTACAGTTTATTTTAATTATTTTTTACCATCATATTGTTCTTCATATGTATACTCTGTTCCAGTTTACTTTTGTTATCCCTCATCTTGTCAATTTTATCTTGGATATCTCTTTCTTTCTCTTCAAAGTCAGTCTGTAATTACAAATTAGTAGAACTAAACAGTCTTATGTACTTAAAAGCCTTAAAAATCTACTCATTCTGAGCAAAGGGTCTTATGTCTTTACAAATACTTTTCACCACCTTTAAAACTTTGAAGATACAATGGTGTTGGTCATTTGTAAATAGATGAAAACGACAAATGTTTAATTCAGATTCAAGTCAAATTTACCTTTGATGACCATTCAACATTAATAGATATCCTGTCAATTTTTCAAAAGATCATTTTAAAAATTAATTCAAAATTTGAAATTAAAGTTGAAATTATATTTCCTCAGGTAAAAAATCAGATTTTCACCGATCATTTAATTGGTGGGCTGGACAACTCAATATTTATTTTCTGATTAATGACATAACACTAAGAAGGTGAATTTTCAGCAATTTAGGGATTATACATAAGACAGTAAAAGGATATTGAGATTTAAAATATAAAGATTGATCTGATTATGGTAATGCCATCAAAAACTGGATGATATAAATCATTAACTACTACCCTAGTTTTTTTTTTCAAAAGATTCACAAAAAATTATTTCGCTTAATGAAGTGGACCTACATGTATATATACAGTGAACTACATTCATTTATTTACAAAATACAAATAAGAGACCAAGCAAATATTAATGTTATATTCTGATTCACCGGGACTCCATCATGACATCCAAAGGCAAAATACATACATGTACATGTTTTTATATATACATTATGATTAGGCATATGATATCTGAATATCTGGATATGTCAGAAAATAGAACTATTAAAACTTTTTAAGTTCAATAAATATATTGATATAACTAGTGTGTGAATGATAATGTATATGCTGAAAATTTATGAATGGAAAAATTTATTTTCTCAATCAAAAATTCTCAAACAATCCTGACTAATAAAATTGAACTCTACTGATGTGATAATAGGAAATAAGTATGACTGATAATACTGACACTGTATAACATGAGCATGGTTTATTATAATGAAAATAACACCAACCTTCAATGTTTTACCTTCCTCAACCATGTCTGACAGTTTTCTTTTGATATTTTCTAAAAAGTTTTTATACTTTTCATCTGTAATTTCACCTCTGTTAAAACCTAAAACATACCAAATATCATCAAATATGATTTTATTATTCTAACTGCAACAAGAATTCTTTTTTTCATATTTTAAATTAAAAAGCAACATGAACAGACTTAAGAAGAGTAGGAATTTAATTTGTTTACTTTTTTATAACTTGCCATTTATCAAACATTCTTGAATAGTTGTAAATGAATCTACATTGTCTTAATACAAGTTAAGTAAAATTCACATTTAGTGAAAAAAAAAATCCAAAAGCTACAAGCCTTTTAAATATGTTTGGTGGAAGCGTAACTTTGTACAATTATGAGCAATTAAAAGTATTTCAAATTGCATGAATAAGCCATTATAAATAGTACAAATAAAATAGATGCATATATTTACCTTGAAAATTATAATTATCAGCTAGTTGTCTAATCAAGGCATCTCTTTTCCTTACATTTTCATCATATGTCTGTAACAGAATTAAAAAAAACTATGTAGCTGAAAACTGTATGTACAGTACTAGGCAATAATAGCTGATCCATTAATGTTACTCAACAATCAACTACAGAAACAAGAAAACAAGACATGATACACAAATATTGAGACAAATGATAATAAAACCAGATTTACTATCTTCAGTAGTTTTCTGTATCATATTTAGACTGACAATTATGAATAAGCTATTTGAGTAACGAGTATAATTTCTCAAAGTATCAATAACTTCCCCCTCAGGAACAGTATTTACCTGCGCTTCCTGTTCCAACTTTCCAACCTCTAACAATAAAGAGTTTCTCTCCTTTCCTAATTTTTCCATTTCTCTTGTTAATTCAGACTGCCTTTGTTCAAACTAAAAAAAATTACATTGTACAGGAAATAATTAAAACAATATTGTGCAAACATGTATAATGACCAAAAAAAAAAAAAAACAAAATGGACAATATCAATAATGATCTATGAAGTATCAACTGGCATTTTTGCCTGAAAGCAAACATCATGAAGGTAATTTTTTTGATTATGATGATCATTTTTCAATATCCATGTGTTCATGGGGTTATGCTAACAAACAAAGTGACCAAAACCCTAAAATATTTGTGTTTAACATTATGGAAAAAGAAAATGTCTTAAATTTTCATAATTATCATACTAAATCAAGATAATATCTGCTTATGTGATACACTTGCAATTGATAAGAAAATACTTCAGAACATTATGGAAATTCACATGGCATGCTGATTAGCTACATAATGCAGTTCTTATTTCAAGGACCCTGACCAGTCACAAATGATTAAAGTATCTTTTCCAACAAACATCTCTATTTTACAGCCTCCTGTCACCAAGGTTTAAATCTCACTTGAGCATATCCCACTATCAGAAAATTTGCTCGCCTCTGGTCATTTTTCTTTGAGCACGTTTTCTTCTAACATTCCAAAACTTACAGCCTCAATATAAGTGAAAAATCTTGATTAAGGTATAAAACTTCATTACTCTACTTCATTCTTCTCTATATATTACAACTACACCAATAAAGCGACAATTCACACCTGATCCAAGGTTTCTCCTCTTTCTTCAACTTTAGCTTGAAACTCTTGTAGTACTCTATTCAATTCTTCTGTCGAACCTAAATAAAGTAACCAATAACTTTACTTAATGTTAGGACAAGTTTTAATTTTCACTTTTAAATGTTTAGGTACATGTAAGTGCCGACACCAAGGGAAGTAACTCTATTCAACAGGACAAAACAACCAATCTGTAAAAAATAAATACTGTTGATATACCATTATTTAAATATTTTCCTTTTTTGAATTATTATTGAGTGTTATTTTAATTATTTAAATCATTAAAGATTGTGAAAATATTCTAAATTTATTGTTTAGTTTGGAAAAAAACAGGTAATGCTACACAATCTTTTGCTTAATTTAGGGGCCTCATACACAAAAATAAATAATTACATGAGTCTATGGGTCTTCCATAAAATACATGCATGCATTTTAGGCATAATGTTTAACAGGTTATACATGTATCACTTTTGTGCAAAAATAAAGAAAAAATAGGCATATGGTGTACCTCCAATCCCACAGAGCAGAAACTGGATGCAAACATGGTTCTCCGATTATAGCGATGAATATCTATGTGATATGTGTATACGCATACATAATAAGTTTGTAAAATGTCCTTAATATCAAATAGATCAATTTCATAAGAAATCTTGCAATGAATTGAAATACTGGTCTTTCAGGAAGATTGTTGTGTGTCAGAAAATAGGATTTAGAAAACAAAAACGGTTGAGACAAAATCCGGAAATCGAAATTTGTTCTTAAAGGAGTAAAAACACATTAAAAAGTTAATTATCAAACATTGTATTGAAGTATTTAGTTTTTGAAATATAAAATACTAATCTTTGTAAAGTTTTACAAACTTTAATACTCAAAAGTTCTTTAAACAAGTCATTTTCTGGGTTTGAATTTTTTAATAGCAATTATAACAAGAGGCCCATGGGCCTGAACGCTCACCTGAGGATACATCCAAAATTGTTTGCAAAGCGCAAAAGACAATATATTAGGTACAGAAACTTTACATGTTTTCTCAAGTTAAGAACTCCCACAAAACTTAATCAGAAATATATCCACTCACATTTCATTTATATGTAGCTTATATAAAATGCATGAAGTAACTGTAGTGCAATGAATAATTTCAAAATCATTAATCAATTTCAGTATACTTATGCAGCTATGTCCTTGACCTTTAAACATATATGACCTCGAACCATATATGTTTGTCATGTCAATACCTAAAATATTCTAATATACATGCCTATACATGAAATTAATAGCTTTCAAGATAATTAATAATTTTAGTATTCCTATGTTGATATGACCTTGACCTTTGAACATATAATTATGAACCATATATCAAAATGATTGTTATGTTAACACCTACAATATTCTAATATACATGCCTATACAAAAAGTGAATAATTTTCAAGATAATTAGCAATTTAAGTTTTCTTTTGAAGCTGTGACCTTGATCTTTCAACATATGACCTTGAACCATATATCAAAATGATCGTTGTGGCAATACCTACAATTTTCTAATATACATGCCTATAAAAAAGTTAATAGTTTTCAAGATAATTAGCAATTTAAGTCTTCTTTTGCAGCTGTGACCTTGACCTTTCAATATATGACCTTGTATTATATATCAAAATGATCATTGTCGCAATTCCTACTAAATTTTAATATACATGCCTATACAAAAAGTTAACAGTTTTCAAGATAATTAGCAATTTAAGTCTTTTTTGCAGCTGTGACCTTGACCTTTTAACATATGACCTTGAACCATATATCAAAATGATCGTTGTCACAATACCTATGACAGACGATGGACAGCAGACAAATTACCATCACAATAGCTCACCTTGAGCATTTGCTCAGGTGAGCTTAAAATCAGGGGTATGGGAGATAATCCTTCCCATATCTTGAAAACAAGAACCCACGCATATGTTTTTTTTTTTGCAATTTATTTTGAAGAATATGTTTCAAGCTTCATTGGTGCACTTTTTGAAGGAAATTTAATTCATAGATTTTATGAAATATGGATTTTTGTGATAAACTGTCGACGAAAATGAAGACACTTTTTGCACACTCTGTTATAAATACTTCAGCTTTTGTTATTTAAATGTTATGTATATGACTTCATTGCACGTCTTTTATTGAAATACTGATTAAAATCATAAAAATTAAATTTGTTTTTATTACATCTAACCATTGTTGAATTAATAACAAACATGAAATTAATCTGCTGGGATATTTAGAAATAAGAAATGATTGCTGAAGAGTGGGGATAGGCTGAATGCACTCTACTGAGAAAATGAAAACCCAAACATGTTTTTTATTATTTTATTTTTCAAAGCACATTCTAAGGAATGCATGTGCAAATTTTCAGAAAATCCCAATTTGGGGAAATTTTTTGCCTCTGGTGTCGGGAACTACATGTACCTTAATAGACATTTTATGATTTCATTTCTTAAATTTATTGCTCATAAACTTGTAGTTAAATGTTTTAAGGTTATTTTGTGTACTTATATCAATTTTTGTCCTGACATATCATGGTTTATGACATATCTCATCAAAAGTAAAATTCTTCATGCACTCTTTTGATCTTACACTGTATTCATGTTATACATAGTTTGCAAATTGATTGGATATTAACATTCTCTAGAATAATTAAACCTGATCTGAAGTCCATAATCCCACAAACATCAATGTGAACTTTTTAATCTCCAAAAAAAGAAACATGTTAAATCTATAATTAATACACAGAATGAACACATATATAGAATACATATACACCTAAGATAAAAATAAAACTATTTCCGACTTGCATCAACCCAGATCAACTGGTCAAAAGTAGTAGGACTCTATACTGTACTTGTATAAAATAGATCACAAACACTTGTACACATAACAATGAACTTGTACTAAGACTTATGCTTGCTAATATTAATGAAATTCACCTTTATTTAAATGGCTAAAAATTGCTTTTGTAACATAAACAAGAGGCCCATGGGCCTTAACGCTCACCTGAGGATACATCCAAAATTGTTTGCAAAGCGCGAAAGACAATATATTAGGTACAGAAACTTTACATGTTTTTTCAAGTTAAGAACTCCCACAAAACTAATCAGAAATATATCCAGTCACATTTCATTTATAAGTAGCATATAAAATATGCATGAAGTTACTGTCAAGCAATGAATATATTCCAAATAATTAACAAATTTTAGTATACTTATACAGCTATGTCCTTGACCTTTGAACTTATATGACCTTGAACCATATATGATCACCATGTCAATACCTACAATATTCTAATATACATGCCTATATCAAAAGTTAATAGTTTTCAAGATAATAAGCAATTTGTGTCTTTTTTGCAGCTGTGACCTTGACTTGAACACATGACCTTGAACCATATATCAAAATGATCATTGCTGCCATACCTACAATATTCTTACATAAATGCCTTTACATAAATGTTAACAGTTTTCAAGATATTTACCAATTAAAGTCTTATTTTGCAGCTGTGACCTTGACCTTTGAACATATGACCTTGAACCATATATCAAAATGATCACCATATCAATTCCTACAATATTCTAAATACATGCCTATACAAAAAGTTAATAGTTTTCAAGATAATTAGCAATTTATGTCTTCTTTTGCAGCTGTGACCTTGAACTTTGAACACATTACCTTAAACCATATATCAAAATGATCGTTGCTGCAATACCTACAATATCGTAATATATATGCCTATACAAAAAGTTAACAGTTTTCAAGATAATTAACAATTAAAGTCTTCTTTTGCAGCTGTGACCTTGACCTTTGAACACATTACCTTAAACCATATATCAAAATGATCGTTGCTGCAATACCTACAATATCGTAATATATATGCCTATACAAAAAGTTAACAGTTTTCAAGATAATTAGCAATTTAAGTCTTCTTTTGCAGCTGTGACCTTGACCTTGAAACATATGACCTTGAACCATATAGCAAAATTATCGCCATATCAATTCCTACAATATTCTAATATACATGCCTATACAAAAAGTTAATAGTTTTTAAGATAATTAGGAATTTATGTCTTCTTCTGCATCTGTGACACTGACCTTTGTTCATATGACCTTGAACCATATATAAAAATGATCATTGTCGCAATACTTACAATATTCTAATATACATGCCTATACAAAAAGATTATGGTTTTCAAGCTAATGCACAATTTTGGTATTTAAAAGCCAAAAATATCATTTCAGGGGCAACAACTCCTACATGGATTATCATATAGTTACGAAACTTAGTACCTTTTTCATTTTGTCATGCTGAACATTTTAACAATGATTTGATTTCATGTATCTCTTAATATTTGCAAGAAAGTTGCCTAAAACTGCATAAATCACAAATTAGGTCATGACCTTGATTTGTGACCTTGACCCTAGTTTAAAGGTCATTTCAAGAAAAAGTCAAAACTGAAAACTCCATGTCATTATCTGTTCCAATAGTCAAGTTATAACAATTTGAAGCCATTTTACGAAATTTTTAAAATTAAACGCAAAAATGCGTAACCTATTTTTCAACCAAATTTCACGAAATGAACAAACTATAGGCTTAAGACCCTAGAGAAGCCAAATATCACATCAGATTTTTTCCCCCATCATCAGTTTTGGAGAAAAAGATTTTTTAAGATTTTTGGACCCCTAGGTCACCTTGACCTAGTTTTGGTAGCCATGGCAACGCCATGAACAAATCTGAATTGCACCGGCCCATATATGCTTCTGACCAAGTATCATTGAAATCTGTCCAACAGTTTTGGAGGAGAAGTTGAAAATAGGTGTTAACGACGCACGCATGCATGCACGCACATACACACGCCATGCCATGCCATAAGCTCACATGACCTTTCGGTCAGGTGAGCTAAAAAACATGTAACACATCAAAGACCTATCTTTTTTTTCATGCTTTTTATTTTGTAATTTTAACCTTAAGTGTAATTTTTACCTTGAAATTCATTCTCAATACTGTCTTGCAGTTCCCTTGTTGCTTTGACCATCTGGTTCTTTTCACTGGTATATTTTACTGATGAAATGTAACAAAGAAATCCATGTACATTTACAAGCCACTATAAAAACTTAATTCCTGATTAAAATAGTTAGAAGGAAAATGAAACTGGGTTTTGAATCCAAGATATTTCTGATAATAGAAGTGGTTTGGATGAATTGTAAATTGTGTAATACAATGAGCTAGGTTTTACTGATTTATACAGAAAATAATTTCAAATACAACTTTGAGGTAAAAAGTGACTATCAAACTATCAAATATTTACAATGCTTACTAACAACTACAAAAAACTATTTAGAAAACTTGACAGTTCATTGATCAAAACTTTAGTTGCTCACTGTATGTCATGTGTGATTGCATTAGAAATTCTTTGTCTGTACAAAATGCATATGAAGAATGTTTACCATGCCATCAAAATGTAAAATTATACACGTATTTAATTCAAATCAATGTAACAACGATTTTATGAAAATTCTTTTGAAGAATGTTTTAAATAATGTTAAAGTATGTTGAACATGAAATTCATCATGCACTTTTTTTTTGTTTCAGAATTTTGTATGCCTGTAGTTTTGGTGGATCAGGTTTCAATGGCCATTTGTATTGCCAATTTTGTTTCAAATTAAATTTACAAAATATTGTACAGATAAATAAAAGAATTAATTTCAACATATCCAGGATTATCAAATAATGAATCTGATCTTAGAAATCCAACATGATCTGCTTTGCACTGAAGTAATCTGAAATAAAATGGTTGCCAAAGAAAATTCTCTGCAGTCTGGCTACAAGCAAAACACATGCTTTCAATGTAAATTGGCAGCCTTAAATACTACTACTACTACTACTACTAATGATAATTATAATAATAAACCAGAAGATACTTACTGATCTCAGTCTTTATCTTAAAAAGTTCATTTGCTTTTCCATTTATCTTTGTAAGTTTATCCTGTAATGTAATAAACCTTACATAAACAAGAAAATAAAAACTTCTGCAGTGCGTATGTAATAAAAACTTTGACAAGTATTTCTCTTTTATTTATCATGTTTATTACATTGTTTTATCTGGTGTGTTTTTAAATCTACATTTAATTTCCACACACAGGTGTCAGGAAAAACTTAATGTTACATATGTTACAAGATACAAAAAAATAAGCAATAAAAATAGTGATGACTGTTTACAACAAAATAAGTAATACAAATATGAATGCTAAAAAGACAAAAATTGGTCAAGCTATAAGCAGGTACATGTATATAAACAGGTAAAAAAACGATACCATCACAGTCATTCAATGAAACTTTTAACTGATTATGATATTTCCTTACTTCTATTGACTGTAACTGATGTGTTACTTTCTCTACAGAATCTTTTGATGCTGATAGTTGTGCTCTGTATTCATTTAAATCTGCATCAAGCTAAAATGTATACCCAGAAAGAAAAGAACTTGTTAGGTAATACTATAACAGTCTCTTACTGAGAAGTATTCGACACTTATATATTGTTTAATGAAGAAATCACTTGATGGTGTGAAGTGGTCCAATGTATGTAATTACAGATTACATCACCTCTCACAACCCAAGTCTGAATCTCACCTAGTCAGATCTTAGTGTTAGAAAGTTTGTCAGATCATTTGCTGAAGGGTAATGGTTTTTTCTAACATCACACAACTGAATGACTCAAAATAAGTGAAAGTAAAGTGTCTGAGATGTAAAACACAATTTCTTCATTCCAGTTTACTCCTATAGAAGAGGACTTCTTATTTTTCTGTGTTTATTTCATTAATTCAGGAAATTTATTTTCCGAAGTTGATATGTCAGTCTTTCAATTGGTTTTACAAGAATAATATACTTATATTGATAAACATGAATGTACTTATAATGCATATACAGTTAATGATTTTCTATTGTTGGAGGTAAAAGGTAAAAATTAAGTCATCACATGATTATATATTAGCATATACCTGCAAGTGTAGATTTATATGCATTGCACTTATTTTTACTTATTTCACTGTTGAAAAAAATTTCGTGAAAATTTGTACCATGCATAAAATATACATTGAAGTATATAGTCACAATTATATGCTGTTTTTTTAACATTTGAGAGAAATATCGAGCAGCTTTAGCAAACCCCATTCTCTATAGGGTATTTGACCATTTTTCAGCCTCTTTTCAATATCATAGTTGTATTCTCTAAGTTTTCGTGTTTTTTTAAAAGAAGATCCAGCAGAATTAATCACATCAAGAAAATTTTGATTAGCATTTACCATCGCTATAGCCTTGTCTGGAGTTGTGGAATTTCTAGGATACACTATATACAATCAGTTATATTTTAGAATCCTATAGCTCGTTTCATTATTGTAAACACTGTCGATGTTTCATAGTTCGTTTTGTGATCTTTGATCTCATAGTCAGTTTCATTAACTTTAATAAATCCCCGATATTACACCCAACGAAAAGGTCAAAAATTTAAAAACCACAAAAATTTGACCCATTGAAACTAAGTACATTTACAGTAACTGGGCTCCCCGATTAAATTTGAACCCAACAACGCAGATTTGTAATCAAGAACAGACATCAAATGTCACCGATACAAGATTTATCAAAATTTAATTGCATAAAATTAGAAGGTGGGACATTGTTTATTGAAAATGTGAATAGTTGGCAGATATGTTTTAGGCATAACATTTAAAGCATAAATTATGCTAAGTAAAGGGGAAAATCATACTGACATCCAATAAATGTTTTAAGAACTATAATTATAAATTTATTCACATGGAAAATCTATCATTTTTAAAACCTTTTTATCACAAAATAATAATTCAAAAAAGGTATGATTGTGGTGTGCAGGCTTAACTGAAGAAAATTCAGCACAGTATTAAGAAGGTCTTTGAATCAAGTTCCTGTTTGGCCTTTTCCTGTTAAAAATTTATGTGCATGCATATTTATGACACAAATGGTTGGTTACCTGAGCTGCCTTTTCCTTATGTTGCTTTAGATAACTGATGTCTTGTTTATAAAGTTTCAATGATTGATCCTAAAAAAAAAAACAGTGCACACGGTGTTATTCAAAAACAGTCATTAAACTATCTCCTTGATTGATGATTAAATGTGTGTAGAGATATAACCTATTCACAGTCTAGTAACAGTGTTTTAAAATACTTACACAATCTATTGATATATTTTAAACCTGTTAGAAAGAAAAACTATCTCCAACACAATAAAAATAGAATATACAATGTTTATGATTTCTGTTGTCAGCCAGATTGAATATTGTTTGACATCCATATCTACATGTAGATTACTTAATTTATATTGACATACATGTATTTCCAGCTATATACATGTATATCAATTGCATAAATACATGTATGTACACTTCTGCAATATGAGCTTTTAGAAATTGTTCTTAATACTGCAAAAGATAAAATATTTGTTGTCAGTGTAAAATTTTCTATTTTAAAAAAAGTTTGAAATTTTTCCTCAGTAATCAGATAAATAACAATAAATAAACTGCTGTAGTTTTTGTACCAACAATAGTGTACTGTTCAATAAAACTTATACAGCATCAATATGTTTATCATAATTTGCCTAATAATATGAAATGCTTTTGGAAAAGGGAAATTTTCACACAATTTCATGGACAAATGCAAAAATAAATATTTTTGAAATTATAATGGAAATTACTTGCATATGCACTGACTCATTTGATGAAGTGAAGATATTTGCAAATAATTAAAATCCCACATCTTGTGTCCATCGATTGGTGCAAAATTTGATAACTTTGTGCAGTTTTTGACATAAACAAGATGATAATGTGTCTTTAAGAAATCCAAATGTTTAAAAATTCATCATTCATCGTCAATGGTAGAACACGTAAATATCAAACACCTGTAGAATATATAAATATTAAACACCCCAAACAAATCATCAAATAATAACATACCTGTGTTTGTTTTAACTTTCTTATAGCCTCCAATGCCTTGACATAACGAGTTGAGGCAAAAATTGCATCAAATTTTTCTTTCAAATTCTTTCCTTCACTTAAAGGCCTGAAATAGCAATATCAAATATCATATAAAAGACTGTAACAAATATTCCAGTAAAACCCTTTCTTTTACCAGAATATAATCAGAAGTAATCATTACGTGTAAGTCTTACATAACCTTCATAATGGGTGAATTAGAATGTCGTTTTACATCCCTGTTAATATACATTAAGTTACTGAAATCAAGGTGACCAATTCTGGAATGATGGAGGAAACTGGAGTGGCTTCAGAAAACTACAGACCCCACCCAAGCAAATTAACCAAACTTTCTCACATTATGATCTGCCCAAAGTAATACAAGCCTTATGGCAAGATATGAAAAACCTTCAAACAAACAAAAATGTTGAAGTGCACCACTTATTCAGTCATATAATGGTATGATAATGAGGTTTGACAAATCAGAGATGCTTTTAAAAAAAAACACTGCAGAAAAAAATTGTACTTCAAAATAAAGTTTGGTGACAATAAGCAAAATGACATTAAGTTATTAAGGGGCATCAAAACAAGGATTGACTGTATTTATCTTAGGTTTTGCATAAGAAAAAATGGTGAAAGTTTACTCTGATGTTTGTGATTAAAAATGACAATTCCTTACTCATAATGGAATAATGTCTCTGGTATTTTTTATCATAAAACCTGACAACTTCAGAATTCAAAATATCTTAATGTGCTAATTGTAATCACAACTTTAAGCTATTAATTCTCTCTATCTTGTTCTTACCAGTTAGAATCTTCCTGGTGACAAAATATCACGTTTTCAAGGACAGGTTTTGAAACCCCGAGGGAAGTAATCATCTGTAAATAATTAAAGCATTTAAATTATCTATTTAAATGATACTTAACACAAATTAGAATACAAAAAAAAAAAAAATTCAACATATTTTAGCTGTTGAAAGTAACTATGTTCAGGATAGTTGTATACATATACATGTATATGTAAGCAAGTATACCATCATTAATAACATGACCATAATTTAGTCTTTAGTTGTTCTCATTTCTCTTTGTAATATTTAATTATTACCCAAACAGAACAAGTGGAAAAAGGAACTCAACTCTATAAATCTAAATTCCGCAAATACCACATAATGAACATAATCACATCATTAACATTAATGGTACATACAACTTTATTAAACTTATTTTCAGAAATGACAAAATTTAACAGATAAGCTAAAATGTAATTAAGACAGAGATAGACATTCTGTTTGAAACTAACAACTAGTTTAATTGAGAAATGACAAATTTGAACATTTTGCCATTAAGAACTCCCCCCACCACTTTAGATTATAAACTGAGGAAAAATGATTCAATGAGCTAAAAATATTAGGACTTAATCCAGTGACTAAATTATTATCATCTCTAGAAGTGTCTAATATAACCCTGTATATAAATAATTACTGTTAATTATACCTCTCTGTCAATTTCAGCACATTTTGAACTTATACTTTTCTTCTCTCCAGCAGCATCAAGCCTAGTTATAACTCCATCTAAAGTTTTCATCTCAATTCTCTTTGCCTGTCATACATGTAGTTACAAAGATAAAAAAAAACTCATTTAACATACATGTACTTACACTTGAGTTCAAGTTTTTTGATTGCTAGTTACATGTATATGGTCATATGAGAGTTTGCTTTTTTACAATGCTTTACAGTGGTTTTCCTTAGCATTTGAAGATGCCATACTGGTCAAGTAGTTAAGGCTTAAACCTTTATATTGAGTCCAAAGCATCTCACCACTGTGAGTTTGACCCTAGTCAATTGCAAGTGAGAGATAATTTTCTTGGTTGTAGACCTTAACTAAAGAGCTTAGTACTAATATACATGGACTGAGTGGTCATTATGGGCCAGTGTACTAGCACTTAAATATGTGTAGTGGTAAACATAACATCAGGAAAAGACTTTGAAATCAGAATTTCTACAAGAAGACAATAAAAGGCAAATCAAAACACTCCAACCCATGCATCACATGAACTTACTAGTACATGTATTTGTATAATCATAAATGTCAAATAGATGAAAAATTGCTGATGTAGCATAAAACTTTTAACAAATCAACCTAGTTTAACACATTAAGTAGAAAATGTCCTACTTAGATTTTAAATCATTTAATAACAGTAGTTCCATTGTGCAATAGTCTGTAACATAGTGTGATAAATTATATTTTTGTACTGGCTGTCATGATGGGATTTGCAGAAAACAAAGTTTTTGATAATGATAGCACATGTTTGCATTCACTTGTAAATTACATGTATATTACATGTATAATATATTACTGGGGTATGTATCAGTACAAAACATCTTTCTGATATCAGTGACATGTTTTTCTATGACAGGCATTTAAAACAGACAAAAATGCCAGTTTTGACTTATTAGTGCTTGAAACAGGAAATATTATATCAGATGATACTGATTTAACTTACCTTTTGAGTTGCCATCATAATTCTTTGAACCACACACTTCTGACTAGAAACATCTCTGAACTGTAATCTGATCTGGCCTTTCACTTCTCTTTCATGTGCAATCTAGATTTTATAAACAAATTCAAAGATTGTTACTTTAGACATCATGAAATTAAACTTTTGATTTCAACTTCATCATTACGTGCCAGTTTAAAATAATTTAATCATAAAATCATTATCTTCAATTTCTTTTAAATTAAGTCATAATTTTTTTCACAAAACAAGATACAGTCCACAATCTCTTGGAATATTTAAACAAATGATATCAGAGGCTCATCAACAGTGTGTATGTAAGCTTTCGCTTTGGCAAACATTAGCATACACAGTACGCAAACACAGGCACTAGTGTAGGGTTGTTCACTTTTCCAGAAGGCATTCAAAACAGAGTATATGAATGTTTTAATAAATTCTAAATCCAACATGAATTTCTATCTACATTTCAGTGCAAGTTAATGGTATAATCTGTAAAAGGTTTGGATAATAAATCAAAATATATCTATAGATATCTGATATAATTTATATTCAAACATTTGTACTCCAGGATATGTCTGTATCCAGATCTAAGGGATGTTACTTATAAAGCATCTGAATGATTACAATGACCTGGATGTAATGTTTACTTCAATTCAATAGACACATTATCTGTTCACACAGCACATTGGAAAGTACAGGCATTGTTGAACACCCTCTATGTATGTACTAACCATTACACATAGTAATCCTTACCTTAGGGTCATGGTATAATGCTCCACCTTTGATGCTCCCTGGTGCATGACACCTGTTGTCATGTATTTAAGACATTCTATAACAGTCTAAAAAAAAAAAAATGTATAAATATAGATGTAAAATGTGTGCTGGGATTTACCACTTTCATATGAGGATAATACATGTAATTGTTTTTTTTGGTTTCATAAATTATCAGGAGCTAAAAAGTTACCATTTTTTGGAATTGGTATTAATTTCATAATAAATCTTACGTTACGGTAAACTAATTAATTACACTTTTGTGCAAATTTTCCAAAACAAATATTTCTGTTTTATTTT